>JAFEMH010007906.1:0-42500 GCA_022495995.1 Adenophora triphylla var. japonica
TGGAGAGCCGGGTCGGGTATTCAATCACTCGATGAAACCCTGAGCATTTTCTCAATCTCTTCTTTCACTTGCAAGGACCACTCGGCTTGATCTTGCGTAACTTCCATTTGACGAGGCTTGGATTACGGATCCAGGGAATTCTGTGCTCCACGATCGAGGATCGAGTCCTGGCATGTCCTAGTATGACCAGGCGAACACGTCAACATACTCCTTGAGGAGGCTTATCAGGGCTTTTTTACGCATCGGCGAAGAAACCGCCACTTGTGTCTCTTTAGGCTCTTGATCGACCCCAGGTTCACTTTGGTCATAACCTCTTCGGCGGCTTGGGCCCGGTTGTCCTCTCTGGTCAACTACACGCTTGAGAACTTCTTTAATGTATTGTTTCGTTTAATGTGTCTGCTTCTTTATCAATTGATTCATTATTAACGTCTTTTAAGTTGTTTGTTAACTTATCGGTTGTTAAAGTGGCAATGAGGGATACTCAGAAGGACTTTTCATTAAACGAGAACGGAAATACATTTGGCTACATTATCATAGTCTTCGGCGTAAGGCCGTTGGACGACTCGGGAATTTGGACATTAACAAGGAATGACTCGTAGGTTTGAGACGTGGTTTAGGGAGATGTGGGTGCGAGCCCGGCTTGTCTTCCATTTACTCGCTGGCTTGCCCTTGGTCGGTGAAAGTTACCCGGCTCTTCGGTGGCATTCTTTGGATGCTTGATGAGGGTCTCTGGGGTCGAGAGGCTTCGCTGTCCCAATCACGGCGATCATGCCATTTTTGGAGCCTGTGTCAATCGGGTTTGGCACCTCCATGACTTCTTCAAAAGACTACGTAGAGCCGGTCCACCGAGAGCGTCTTCTATGAATTATGGTTCCTTCGCTTTGGCGTTCTTGTCTCGAATGTGACCTCGGCGGCCGATCCGAACAATCTGTTTCCCGCGAAGAGTACCCCGAGTTGCTCTTCTATGTCCTGGGATTCCCGAATGTGTACTGCGTCTTTGGATTGTGGTGGCAATTGGTCCAGGTAGAGCCGTGATGTCGAGGAACGCTCCCCTAATCGGATTAGCCTTGAGTCCTTTGAAATGCTTCGAGGTCCCGTGCTAGTCCGTTCCATTCTTTCCGTAGTCTCGTGGCCGGCTATCCCTGCTTCTTTCTCATCTTTATCAGCCCACCGTCGGTCCCCTCGATTCTGGCGTTTGCCGCCGTTCTGGCAGTCCCCTCAGCTTCATTGCCGGGTTCCCTTATCGGTCCCTCGCTCACATCGGTTCTGATGGAGGAAATCTCCCTCTTGTAATAAAAATACCGAGCAAGTGTACTCACTACCGGTGTAGCGGTATGCAAATGCAGGGTCGAATCACAGAGACTCGTTGGTAAACAAATAAAGTGAAAGCGATGAATTTTGTAACCAAATTTTATAGATTTGATTTAGAACTAAAAGCATAAAACAAATAACAAAAACTAACTAAACGAGAAAACAGATTATGAGCAGAGATTCGTAGATTGGATTTCACTTCACCATCATTCTATGCAGAATTTTACTTATAAAACATTAACTCAACTTCTAGGGTTCATTCACTTTAGCTAGGATCGACACGGTTAGGTGGCCGGATTACAATCTTAAATACTCTCTTAATATTGTAGTGTCTATTACGGTACCACAATATGCCAAGAATACATTAAGCACGAAAGAATAACAAAACCTAACATTGATCCGATTCTATTACGGCACAAACCAAGTTATTCAATCAATAGCAGTCTATGGATCAAAATCACAAATTAATGGCGAATTCGATACCCAATTATTCAAAGATGAGTTCGTATCTTAACATACGTCTCGAATCTAAGAACAAGAAATTAAGATCTATTATTGAACTAGAAGGAATTAAATAGAAAGAATTAAAATACTATTGCATAGAAATCCGGTGAAGATCAAACCAATCTACAAATCGAAGAAATTTAGCTACTCATAATTTACAATAATCAAACCTGGAATTCGGAATAATTCTTCTCTTCAATGGAATTGTTAAAGAAAAATCTAAACTATCTAATGCTATGATATGATATATGATCTATTATATGTATCTCCTCCTAAACTAATCGTGGCTGCTATATTTATATAAAACTAGGGCAAACTCCATAAATTAAAGCTGAGAAATAACATTAATGCCCTTCATTAATACGTCAACACTGTGCTGGAACCGGGTAGAGTGCGGCCGCCCTAGCTGTTGAACGCGGCCGCCCTTGTTAACAGGAAGTTTTGGCCAACAGATTCTCCTTAGCGCGGCCGCCCTGATGGAGTAGCGCGGACGCCCAAGTTACCAGAGAGTTTTGTGCGTGAGCTTCCTTGCCATGGCCCATTCCTTCCAACCTGGCCCCAAATGGCCCTAACTGGCCTAACCTTTCCTCGGCCATGGCCTTATTTGGCCGGCCATCCTAACATTGCCTTGGCCCTGCCTTCACCTTGGCCGGCCACATTGCCTTGTTTTAGTACCACTTTTATTCGTTTCGTCTCGCAATTACAATGTCGCATTTTATCGCATTTTGGCTATTATAAAAATTTCTTTTGCACATTGTCCTTTGAACTTTCATATTTTCACTTTGGTCCCGGACTTTATTTAGCCAATTTTTCTCCCAATTTTCCAAATTTGCAATTAGGTCCCTGTATTTTCCAATATTTCCAATTTAGCCCTTGAACTTCCAAATGTTCGTTTTGTCCCAGATTTTTCAGAATTGCAATTTGATCCAAAAGCTTCCAAAGTACGCTCCAATCCTCCGTTTTCAACATTGTTGCACTTCAACCCCTGTACTTTCAAAACACTCACAAATCATATCAAATATACATAAAACTCGGGAATCAAACACAAAGAAAGCCTAAAAGTGCATCATTTGGATGGGTAAATACACATCCATTAAACACCCACAAACTAACCTTTTGCTCGTCCCGAGTAAAACTAAACTAAAAGAAGCAAAATAAAACTACTCTAAATACTACTAATAAAATATTAAAACAAAATAATTATTTTTGGGATGTTCTATCACAGATGATTCATTGGCCACATAAGTCTCAGATCCTTACCAACACACATAATCAACAAGTGCCACCACAGTAATGGGATTACAATCACATTGAAGCATAAAACTCACAATTTTCCACCGCGGCCTGAATGATGAATGAATTATGGGAGGTCACTACCAACAACCTAAGATTGTTTATGGATTCACTAAGCGATGCTCTTAATCAATATGTCACAGACAGTACAACCCAAAAAAGGACACTCATATGCATATTTACACGATTGTCAACCCGGTTACTCAATATTGAAAGAATAATATGGCTCAAAAGTTAAGTGCGATAATTCGCAAGGGCTAGGTTCATGGTTACAAATGAAGGTAAGGACATACGAAAACAAGAAAATGAAACTAGAAAGTCTTCTTGTAACAATACATCCTCACTTTGATGATAATTTCTCCACTCACCCTTATTACTTCCCAATGTGACAACCCACAAACTAAAACTTTTTCATGCATTGACATGGGATTGAGCACATTCCATTACTTTCTTTGGTCACCTTGAAACATAATTTCCACTTGAACATTAGAGAGGGCAAGGCTTCTTTGTTTTTTTTTTTACACACATATATCACAAAGAATGTGCATTTAATATTTTGCTCAAGCCCCTCTTTTCATTACATAACATGACGCACTTCTTTATTTTCGTGACCAATTTCCACTCAATCCTTTGATTTTCATGACATCCCCCAAAATATCCCCATTCTTTCCCTAGTTTCACTTTCTTGAAAAGGTGAGAAAATAGTGTATAGGTTAAAAGGGTAGGACAATGAGGGTACAAATGAAGGTGAATGGTGGTCTAAGATAACCTCCCACTTTGTGAGAGATTTCACTCTTTTTTTTTTTCAAGCTCAAAAGGGGTTCTAGCGGAAAATTTTATATAAGTAACGAGAAAGTTTAAGGCTCACAAAAAGGGATTCAAAGAATAGCCATATATATCAAGTAACCTATTGACGTGTTATTGACAATCATGCAAACATGTTCTAGGGACACCGAGAATACACAAAGTGATCCCATAAAAGGCACCTAAGTTGATGACAGTGACCAAAAAAATGATACGGAAGTGAGAGGTGGTGCAATCATAATTTAAATGTTTCAATGCAATCCCAATCACCACACTCATAATAGCACATGTGATTTTTAAAATTAAAGCACACTCTAATCATCACAGACTTTGGCCAACATCCCAACTATGAAAAGAACAAAATTTTTAAATTTTTTATTTTTTTAGAGGGTGACACTATATACACTCCCCTATAAACCCACAAACTCGGAGAGTTGCCCACCCCCAAACTCAAAACATGCTATGTCCTCAGAGCACAGAGAACAAAAGCGTGCCTTGGGCTTAACGGATGGCAAGACACTACTAAACAATAATTAACATAAAAAATAAAACATACCTCATTGGGTTGCCTCCCAAGCAGCGCATTTGGTTAAAGTCGTTAGCCCGACTATGGTCCCAAGCTTACTTGGCCTTAGCTTTGCGGCCTTTGGACCATCTCTTTTCCTCATGGGCACAAATGCCCTTCTCTCTCCAATTCAGCTCACCATTGTTAACACGTAGGGGTAAAGCCACATTTATTTTTGACACTTTACGCTTGTGCTTACCCCTCTTTCTTTTCTTTTTATTTGGGTTTCCACCCCCAAACTCAACCTTTTCTGTAACCTGCAGAACACCATTATCACAACCAAGATCAAGAGAGTTATCATGCACAAAAATATTTTAAAATATAGAATCAGATAGATCACTATAACTCTCCTCACTAACTCTCGATTTTGAAGGCCCTTGTGGTAAATGTGATGGATTCGACTCTTTATGGGAGTCGTGTGGGGAGTGATACGACCCATTACTCCTAGAGTATTGGTCGGCCTTAATATTACTATCCATGGGACAAACGTCCGCATTATCCCCACTTTTCTCACATCCATTCACATCATCTTTAAAAATTGGAAAATCATTTATGGCTCCTACAAAACCATCTTTGGGGGGATTTTCTTATCATTTTTAGACATAACAAACTTGCATTCTTCCCCCATGCCTCTCAAGGACACCACCCCTTGACACACATCAATGGTGGTCTTAGTGTCAAACATAAATGGCCTCCCCAGTAAAATGGGAGTTTTCAGTTGCTCCTCACTTGATCCCTCCATGCAAATCACATAAAAATCAATGGGGATAATGATTTTATCAATTTTAACTAACACCCCTTCAAGAACCCCTAAAGGTCTTTTAATTGAGAGATTCGCCAATTGCAAGTCTCTCATGGGTGGTTTCAACTCACATACCCCCAAACTTCTAAAAACATGAAAGGGCATCACATTTACACTTGCCCCAAGATCCAACAAACCTTTAAAATTTTGACCCCCTAAAGAAATTGGAATAGTGAAACATCCGGGGTCTTTTTGAACATGTTTAATCTTTTCATCCTCATTAACATCATCATTATTATAGCAACAATCAATATTATCAAGAGAAGATAGAAATACCTCCTCAATTTCCTCACTTTCATCCCACACTGTTGTGATTGACTTTGCTTGCTCAGGTGGTTGTCTTTGTTTCATTAATTCTTGGGCAACCTTCACAAGCTGCTCTACTTGTGTGCCCATCTTTTCAATCGCAGCTTCTGAATTTCTATTACTTTGCTGCATCTCCATCCTTAACCTATTTGAATCGCCGGCTCCCGAGGCGCATTTACCATACGTTGTCCGGTGGTGGCACATGAAGGGGTTTTACTTGCTGATTCGGATGGCCACCCCATGGATTATAGTTGCCATATTGGTTGCCTTGGGGTGGTGGCCTTTGTCCATATCCGTTGAAAGCATGTGTCTGTTTAGGATGATAAGAGAAATTTGCTGCACTTGGACACATATTAGTCACATGAGATGATAAACCACAATTTGCACAATAATCAGTAATAACATTGGCACCAGCAGAAGTGCCACAAGCAGTCAATTTATCCAATTTATTATTTAAAAGTGCAATCTGCTTTGAAATAATATCACTAGCATTCAATTCAAGTACCCCCCTTGTTTTACCCCTCGAACTCTTTTGTTGAGAGTTAGCACTCAACATCTCAAATAAAACTTTAGTTTCTTCCGGGGTCTTGGCTCCTATCGAGCCTCCAGCAGCATTGTCAACTATTGATTGCCCATTTTCATTCAAGCCATCGTAAAAGGCTTGGTTCAGTGAGGGTAGTGTGAAATTGTGTTGGGGACATTGCATTAACATTGTATTAAATCTTTCCCATGCCTCATGAAAGGGCTCCCCCACATCTTGGGAAAATGTCATCAATTTCTGTCTAAAACCAGCCAAAAGATGATGTGGGTAATATCTTTTAAGGAACACATCTTGTAATTCTCCCCAAGTACTAATGCTGCTCGGTGCAAGCATCATCAACCATGTTTTAGCCACTCCCTTAAGAGTGTAAGGAAAACACTTCAGTCTAATTTGCTCCTCAGTCACTCCCTGTCTTAACGAAAATTGAGCAACAACAATAATATAATCTTTAAGGAACGTAAGTGCATCCTCACCAGGCAATCCGTGAAAGCTTGGCAACATGGCAAAGTATTGTCCTTTGACCTCTAGATTTTTGGCTGCATCGGACAGCACTATGCAAGAGGTAGATGTGTCTACCCTAGGTCTCAGGAAATCATTCATAGTTTGTGCCGGTGGTTCTGCCATCTCGGCTTTCTCTTCCTCTACCTCGGTGGTGGAGGGTTCTGATTCGGTGTCCGAATCCGAGAAAAGGGGATTAAAGAGGGGATCGCCTTCAAATACTTCCTCAAGAAGCTTAGTGTCTTTAGCTTTATTAAGTCTGTTTATGTTGTCGTTCAATGGCACCAATGTAGGCTTCAAAGAACGACGACCTTGCATTCACTACCTAACCTACTTGTTTACTTGCAACAAGTCCCCGGCAACGGCGCCAAAAACTTGATGGAGGAAATCTCCCTCTTGTAATAAAAATACCGAGCAAGTGTACTCACTACCGGTGTAGCAGTATGCAAATGCATGGGTAGAATCCACAGAGACTCGTTGGTAAACAAATAAAGTGAAAGCAGTGAATTTTGTAACCAAATTTTATAGATTTGATTTAGAACTAAAAGCATAAAACAAATAACAAAAACTAACTAAACGAGAAAACAGATTATGAGCAGAGATTCATAGATTGGATTTCACTTCACCATCATTCTATGCAGAATTTTACTTATAAAACATTAACTCAACTTCTAGGGTTCATTCACTTTAGCTAGGATCGACACGGTTAGGTGGCCGGATTACAATCCTAAATACTCTCTTAATGTTGTAGTGTCTATTACGGTACCACAATATGCCAAGAATACATTAAGCACGAAAGAATAACAAAACCTAACATTGATCCGATTCTATTACGGCACAAACCAAGTTATTCAATCAATAGCAGTCTATGGATCAAAATCCCAAATTAATGGCGAATTCGATACCCAATTATTCAAAGATGAGTTCGTATCTTAACATACGTCTCGAATCTAAGAACAAGAAATTAAGATCTATTATTGAACTAGAAGGAATTAAATAGAAAGAATTAAAATACTATTGCATAGAAATCCGGTGAAGATCAAACCAATCTACAAATCGAAAAAATTTAGCTACTCATAATTTACAATAATCAAACCTGGAATTCGGAATAATTCTTCTCTTCAATGGAATTGTTAAAGAAAAATCTAAACTATCTAATGCTATGATATGATATATGATCTATTATATGTATCTCCTCCTAAACTAATCGTGGCTGCTATATTTATATAAAACTAGGGCAAACTCCATAAATTAAAGCTGAGAAATAACATTAATGCCCTTCATTAATACGTCAACACTGTGCTGGAACCGGGTAGAGTGCAGCCGCCCTAGCTGTTGAACGCGGCCGCCCTTGTTGACAGGAAGTTTTGGCCGACAGATTCTCCTTAGTGCGGCCGCCCTGATGGAGTAGCGCGGACGCCCAAGTTACCAGAGAGTTTTGTGCATGAGCTTCCTTGCCATGGCACATTCCTTCCAACCTGGCCCCAAATGGCCCTAACTGGCCTAACCTTTCCTCGGCCATGGCCTTATTTGGCCGGCCATCCTTGCATTGCCTTGGCCCAGCTGCCTTCACCTTGGCCGGCCACATTTCCTTGTTTTAGTACCACTTTTATTCGTTTCGTCTCGCAATTACAATGTCGCATTTTATCGCATTTTGGCTATTATAAAAATTTCTTTTGCACATTGTCCTTTGAACTTTCATATTTTCACTTTGGTCCCGGACTTTATTTAGCCAATTTTTCTCCCAATTTTCCAAATTTGCAATTAGGTCCCTGTATTTTCCAATATTTCCAATTTAGCCCTTGAACTTCCAAATGTTCGTTTTGTCCCAGATTTTTCAGAATTGCAATTTGATCCAAAAGCTTCCAAAGTACGCTCCAATCCTCCGTTTTCAACATTGTTGCACTTCAACCCCTGTACTTTCAAAACACTCACAAACCATATCAAATATACATAAAACTCGAGAATCAAACACAAAGAAAGCCTAAAAGTGCATCATTTGGATGGGTAAATACACATCCATCAGTTCCCTTGGTGAAGTAATGAGCGAGGTCGAAACTGTAAGGTCGGAGGTTGGGTGTGCCGTCGGAGGTTCCCCTTTTGCGGGCTGCAACCTTGGTGCGGGCGAGCCTTTTGTTCTCCCTGATGTCGGCCGGTGTTGGCACATAACTGAGCCCCTGGACCGTGGTGTGGTCCTTGACTTCGATGACTTGGTGTTGGCCTTGTAACCTTTTGCCGAGCCCCAGTCCTGGGATGAAGTTCATGAGTTTCATCATCTTCATGGTGGGAGGAATCTTGTCTTGAAACAGTGGAAGGTCCACGTTGCATATTTGGATCTTGGAGGTCTCGTAGTGAATCTAGTTAATGCCATGTCGTCATTATGCTTGGATTTCTAACACCGGAATGTCGTTAGTCTTTGGTCCCCTCGGTGGTGACGCTGTCGCCGTAGACTGTAGTTAGCTCGTTGCCTTGCATGAACTTGATGCACTGGTGAAGGGTGGATGCCACGCCATTTATTTGATGCAGCCAGGGATGCCCCAGGATGGCTGTGAAAGTGATTGGAATGTCCAATACTTGGAATTCGGTGGGGATCATCCGCTTGCCGAACCAAATATTTAGAGTAGCAACCCCGAGAACTGTGCGGGAAGTAGAATCGTAGGCCTTGACAGTGTGGACTGAAGGCTTCAGATCTGTGGGCTTGATGTCAAGCAGGTCCATCATCTTGGCGGGCAAGACATTCAATCCGGAACCTCCGTCTACCAACACGCGGGGAAGGTGATGCTCGTCCAGCTGGACTGTGATGTAGAGTGGCTCATTGTGATCAGCCCCAAATTTTGGAAGGTCCAAATCTGTGAAGGTGATAATGTTGTCATAGTGGATGTTGCCGATCATCTGAATGACTTCGTTTGGGGTTGCGTCCACGGGGACCATGGTACGGGCCAGACTTTCCTCCAGCTTAAGCTTGTGAGGATATGAGGATGTGAGTAAGGACCAAAGGGAAATGTTCGCTTGGGTCTGCTTGAACTGAGTGAGGATCGGGTCCTCTTTCACGGAACTTGCGTCTTCGGGCAGGCCGGGTTGCGGTTCTGGCTCCGCTGGCTTTTTAGTGGCCTTAGGTGGTAATGCATGGATTTGACCCGATCGGGTTAGAACGCTGACATCAGGCTTGGTCCCTTCTGAACAGGTCGCTCTGATTTGAGCCATAGTCAGAGGAGGATTCCTCGTAGCATAGGGCCATATGTCTTCCCTCAATTCGTTGACTGTAGATGTGTTTTCGGGGGCTTCTGCAGTTTTCCGGATTCTGTCCCGGGATACTGGCTTGGGTACCTCCGCAGGGAGGTAGTTTATGGATTCACGCAGCTGTTCGAACGTCAGTGCACAACAGTGGTTGCCGGAACTGAACTGTGCATTGCTGACCCTCCGAGGGAGGTTAGAGAGTTCCTGGTTCAAGCGAACGGTCTCCTTGATCTAATCACGGTATACCACGCTCCTTTCCTTCTTGCTGAGCATACTCAGGGCATTCTGGAGTTGGGTTTGGCGATACTCGTAGTTTGCTAATTTTCCTCCACTCTTGGCCCAGATTAACTTTCTTGCAGCAGAGCCTGCGTCGAGAGTTAGCGCCTGCGTTTCTTCCCATGTGAGAATAGCCAGTGCTTCTTTGAACTGCGTGCGGCAGTCTAGGTAAACCTCCATCGGGGAGAGCTTTCCCTTCTTCTTTATCTGAGTGGCGGGTATGTCGGAAGGTGAGTACACGGCTTCCCGAACATCTGCCCATGTAATCGGTTCTTTGTCCCAGTTGATCGTTTCTGTAAACGAATGCCGCAGTCTGTGGAATCTCCTTGAGCAGTTGTTGGAGATGTATTTCCATCTTTCTCTTGTTTTTGAATATACCTTCCTCCCTCAGTTGGCCTTTCAGTTTGAGAGAGGAAATGATCCTTCTCCATCCTCCCAGGACTTCATGCCCGACTTGGAAGAGAATGGTTTCATCGTCTTCGTCATCGCTTTCACAGAGAACTTGCTTTTCTTGGGGAGATAAGTGCTGATATTCGCTCTGCTGTGCCATTCCATCTCCTAGGTCGTCGGGATCGTTGACCGCCCTCCTTTGGCAGAGGGGGTTAGATGAGAATAGACGGTAGTCCAGGAAGTTGCCGTGAGCAAAACCCTTGAGGTCGAACTGGTCTAGAGTGGCCTCTAGCTTTAAACGCAGAAGCGCTTGTGACACTTTAAGGGATTGGTCCCTGTGGTTCTTTTGAGCTTGGTTTTCATCCCAGAGACGGTTCTCTTGAGCGGCTAGTTCCATGAGGGCCTTCCTTGCGAGAGCTAAGCAGTCTCCGTAGGTGCGCGCCGTCTGACTAGTGTCTAGAACTGTGATCACATCCAAATCACCAAATGGTGGAAACACTTGGATTATGTTGACAAAGGAAGTCGGGCTGGGACATTCCATGCGGCCCTCCTTGATTTCGGTTACCAAGAAGTTCGCCCATATCTGCTTGATTGAGCACACGGGGGTGTTGAATTCTGCGATGTTGATAGTCTCGTGATCTCGCTGGATCGCCAAGTCTATCAAAGCTAGCAGTTTGCTGGCGGGATGTCCGAATTCGTGGTCGTGACGACTGGTAGCATAATCGAACTTGAGCATGTTGATGCTGAGGTGGTCATTTCCAACGTCGGAAGCTGACTCTGTCTTGCGGGGAAGACCTTTACAGATGTTTTCAGGGTGGCTACTGGAAGCATTCCCGAGGTTGATCTGATTTGTAGCAGGGTGAGGAGCTTTGTCTCCTTCGCTGTTGCCCTTGGCCTTGGCGGCGCTTATGGCTGTAAGCTTGACTGACGGCACGGGCCGGTTGCCACTGGGGCTGGTAGCCGGAAGTGATGAGGAGCTCTGAGCTCGATTGGCCATGGCCTCATTTACCATGAGCAGGCAGTCGTCGAGGGTAACTTTGGCATTGCAGAATCTGATAATAAGGACCGGATCCTTGGTATCATCGGGATATCTGGAATAGATGATATTGACGAAGTCGTCGTCGATCACTTGATTAGAGGGTTCTTTGTCGTGTCAACCGGTTGTTTCCAATTGTCGGATAGCGCACATCTTGGATGTTGAGCTGGACAATCTCCATGGTGTTGGAGCCCTGATCGTAAGTGACCTGATTGGAATGGGTGCCGTCCTCGAAACTGAGCATGTGAATGTAGGGATGCATTCGCGGATGCATCGCGTCCTCGACTTCGGAGAGTCCCGATTCGTCGCCGTCGACGGCTCAATCCGACGTAAGGATGCCTCGCGTCTTTCTTTGCGCTTTGGCCAGGCCCGCTAGAAAAACATCATGCCCTTCGCTCGAGAAGAGGGGCTCAGCGGGAAATTCCTCGTGGAGGACATCTCATACGACTGCCATACATTCATCACGAGTGTGACGATGCTTGTTGACCTTCATCAAGAAGATTTCCTCACCTGGCGGGGCCAGAGAGTAGGATTGAAGGATGCTGAAAAATCTCCGATCGGAGACAGGGGGTTTATGTGTCCGCATCATGGCCATGCTCAGTGTTTCTTTCCAGTCTGCCTCCAAATGTTGGAAACGGCTGTTGAACTTGATGTATCGGACTGCTTCAGGGTCTGCCTGCTCGAGGATGTTGACATAGTTATCATCTCCGGACTCTAAGGGATTCTGATGAGATTTGCCCCGATAGTCCCTTGGTCGATTTGAAGGAGGTAGCCCCTGGTGCACGATTGCGGGCACGCTGTTATCGTTCTTGTCTCGGCTTCGTTTCCTATGAGGAAACTGTCCCCTCTGATGACTTCAAGATCTCCCTGCTGGTTAATGAACTTGACGCACTGATGGAGAGTGGAAGCTATGGATTTCATGTGATGTAGCCAAGGGCGTACCAACAGAGCTGTGAATTCGGATGGAATGTCCATTACGTGGAATTTTGCTGGCACCATTTGGGTTTCGAACCAGAGTTCCAGAGTCACCGTCCCCAGGATGGGACGAGACGTGCTGTCGTAGGCCTTGATAGTCCGGGTATATGGAATCAGGTGGCTTTCGTTGATGCGTAGGGCTCGCATCATGCTGAGAGGGAGGATGTTAACGGCTGACCCGTTGTCTACTAATACTCCGGGGAGTGATATGGTATTGAGCTTGAGAGTGATGTACAGAGCTTCATTGTGCCCCGAGGCATCTCTCGGTAGGTCTTTATCACAGAAAGTGATCATACTGCCATACATTCGGGAATCATAGATCTGGTCTCTATCCGGAGAAGGAGAGTCATCAAGCCATCTGTTTCCTGTTTTCCTCTTGCGAGGTAAATCCTTTGCTGGAGCCTCGAGATTGTGTTGAGGCTGTTTGTGGCGGTTGCCACCCTTGGTTAGCACGTTGATCGAGTGCGAGTGCCAAGCTGACTTTGATCTTCCTTTGCTAGCCCGTGCTCTGGAGTTGGGCAGATTGAACCTTGGCTGATCCCGCGGGGGGTTAAGTTTTTGACTGGCAGTGAGATTGTCAAAATCTGAGGTATTTCGGTGCCCTGAGGCCTGAACTCTGGTGTCAGCAGGACTTTTCGGCTTTCCCACCCCTGTCAGCTCTAAAGCTGCATGGCCTGGGGGAAGGGAGGACTGGCTGGAGTAGAGTACGTAGTAATCAAACCTCCCAGATTGCTCTCCGAGTGTACCCACACTGGTGTCTCCAGCTTCGTATCTTTCTCTCAGTTTCTGTTGAGAGGACTTTTTCTTCTGTTTTCGGGGAGGATTGCTCCTGACCATGTCTTGGGACTCGTACTCCAGGCAGGCGGAGCAGTCGCAAACATCGTAGCTGAATTTCGTACCGTAACCCTGGGGTTTCCGACCATATTGGGCCCACGGGGGCGCTCCAATTTTTCTTCCTCTATCAAATTCTGAATTTCGTGCCGTAACCCCACGCAGTTGTCGGTGGTATAGCCGTGATACTGATGGAAGGCGCAGTACTTGCTCTTGTCAGCGTTGACTACGGGATTCTTAGGTTTGTAATTTGCAACGGGTTTAAGGAGACCTTCCTTGATTAACCCTTCCCGGCGTCTTGCTCGGCGGCATGTCCAACTTATCGAAGTGTACGGCGGGGCAGCCGAGAGTGGAACTGTTGCTTTGTGGGGCCCAGGTTTTACATTTGCCCAGGCTAATGTCCTTGATGGATGTAATTGACGAGACGTATCTTTTCCTTTCTTAGGGGCCGGTGCGGGATTGAATGTAACTGCCGATCGGTATACGTATGGGAGTGCGGTAGCCAATTTCTCCTTGAGATCCTTCTCAAGCGTGAGCCGGCATTGACCATGGCCCGGAGATCTGGGAAGAAATGATGACTGATGAGAGTTCTGATGGACAGTCTTAAGCAGGACTTGAAGATCCGCATCTGTTCATCCTTGGAGAGTGGCTCCATGATCTCGGAGAGTTTCCAACTCCACCTCTTGTAGAATTCTCCGACGCTTTCATCTTCTTTCTGTTCAATGGTGATTAAGTCCTCACGACTTGTTTCCCACTCTAAGTTGGATCTGTACCGCTCTAGGAAGATGTTACTGATCTGATCCCAGGTGTGGCGATCTACAGGCTTGACCCTTAGGAACCATCATAACGGTGAACTCTTGAGCGTATGCTGGAAGTGGTCGGACATTTGCTGGAGGGTTGCTCCTTTCGCTCTCATACCGAGAACGTAGGTGTCGACATGCGTTTGAGGATATTCGGTTCCGTCGAATCGGTCCATCTCCGGCATTTTGAACTTGGCAGGGAGAGGCGTGACCATTCCTGGATCTGTGGATTTGAGCGTTTCTTACTTTGAGCTGCTCATGGTGGCTTTCAGGTCTTTCATCTGTTCGACCATCCAGGCTAAGGTTGGGTCCAGTGTTGGACTTTGAGGCTCGGCGCCGGGTGCTACCATGTGAGCGGTAGTGATTGGAGGTGGAAGGCTTGATATATGTGGATATATGGGGGCCTTTCTGGACTGTATCGGGGTTTGTCCCCGGTGTTTTGGGATTCATGTATAGGCAACGGGATGAACCCAGGAGGGTATTGAAGGATATTGGCATCTGTTTGAGATGGTCCGGCCCGGTGCTTATTTGGTGGTATTGAGTGATGGGAGTAGCAGGCACGGCCATATATGACGGGGTTGCCACGAGAGGTGGCAACGTGAAGCCTAGGTCATTTGTTTCCTTGGTTCGAAGGCATCCCGTAAGTTGGCGGGGAGGAACCTGGTTGAAGGTTTAGGAGAACTGGTTTCGAGGAATCGTCGTCCTCAACCGGGACGAAAGTACCGTCCCCGGACGGGGATAGTTGCTATACCTCGATCATTCGGAAGATGTACCACGAAATTCTGCGATCTTCTTTACGCCTCTTGTGAACCTCACAAGCCCGAATGGCTTCTTCCAACGTCATATACATTACGGTGGCGGGGGTCCATCCCGATCACGATTTCTCGGTGAGCTAGACATGTCGGATATTCGGTGAGGGAACCGAGGGAACCGAAGAAGCGACGCCGCCGTAATCGTGATTACGCGAGGCGGCCGACCCGGAAATCTGAACCACTTTCTGCTCGATGCAGGGAACGAAAGGCAGGTTTTAGGCTTCGGAAAAGGGTATTTGGCTCAGGGTTTCGGGCTTGTGCAATGTGCAGTTACCGATTAATGTTTACTTAAAACGCGTTTTCTCAGAGTCCTAATCGGTTGGAAAAGAGCATGTCTTCTTTTTCGCAACTAACCTAAGGCTCTAATCAGTGGATCTCGTCACTACGTTTATAAGCCCCTCGTTTCCAATTGTAGATCATCTTCTCGGGACGGACTATCCCGAGCGAGGGTCCTATAAGGCAAGCGAGTTCCACCGACAAAAGAAAAAGTGAACTTAAGGCTAGCTGATCACGCAAACTTCCAACGTATGTGACGCACGGGCCACAGTCCAAGTCAACGTCCTTAAGTTAAGGCAGGGATCGTGCTAAAATTTCGACATGACCTCTCCTGACTCGCTTGCGCGAGGGGCCTTAGCTTCTGGAGTTGGCCAAGTTGTGGCTGGCACGGTGCATACGGTGAGGGTTTGGTGACACGGTGTCACATTGAACCTTCAGGTATATTTTTCGGCAGAGCTCCGCGTCAAAGTCAAGGCTGAAAAGCTCAAGACTTCGGGTCGGGAACGACCTTCGGTCTCAACCTCTCGAGCTTGACTCGTGGCGGAATCCGGCGTAAAAAACATACACTTAGGCTTTATGACACGTACTAAGCCAAAAACCAACCGGGGTCTTGGACGAAGTGTGACACAAAGAGTGCATTGCTTACACGGGCTAGGATGGGCTGATTGGAACGACCCCGTGCGCACTCGAAAGGTGTTTGGCAGACGTGTTTGGCAGACCAACTGAGTTGCAACTGAACGGTCATCCCGGGTTACGGGTCGTAGTGTGCAGTGTACCGAGGCAGCAAGTACACGTGAAGTGCGGTGTACCGAGGCAGAAAGTGTGAGTAGTGTGCGGTCACTAAAATTCTTTTTCTGAGTAAAGCAGAGATTTTTCAGAATGTGTCTTAAAGAATTTTATGAGCAGTTTAAATTATAGCATGAAAATCAAATATGAACGGGAATGCACGAACATGGTATGATTTTGAAAAGACGACGATGTAATGCCCTTGAAAAAACCGTTCGAGGTTTAAAGTAACACACGCACACGAAAACGAGGAAGGGTAAACGAAAGTTTGACCCACGGAAGGCTTTTTAGAAAACAACGGTAGTTTTGAAAAAAGTATCCCTATCCCCAGCGGAGTCGCCAACTGAAATTATCCAAGGATTTCGCGCGGCGGGGCGCGAAATGCGGTTGTCTTTCGTGGAGGGTTGGTGTCTGAGACCTCGCTTTTCGGGAAGGAGAGGAGTCGTCACGCGGTTTTTGTATTTTGAGCCCAAACGTTGAGAAACGGTTATTGGTTGAAAAAGGTGTCATTTTTATTGGTAGCAAAAACTTAGGAAAAGGCTTTGAAAACGGGGAGTCATTTTTATTGGTAGCAAAAACGAGTAAAAAGCTTTTTTAGTACCAGAGATTGTTAGGTTCGAAGGTCACGTTACGTTTCGGGAAGAGTATATTGAGATCACCCGAAATGCCTCGTATGACGAGTCTTCCTACCTTTCTCGAAATCGTGTGCGTGTGCGTGTGTGTGTTTGCATTTTGAAATGGGGGCTTGAATGACAAGCTTAATCTTGATTTGAATGTCAAACGTTGATTATGGGATCTTGTTTGAAAAGGCGAGCGTTTGAATGACAAACGTCGGTTTTGGAAGTTTTAGGAAAAGTGGCGCGAATGCTGATTTTAACTGTTTATCTTAAGTGTCAAATGTTGACTTTTAAGAAAAGAGCGTTTGAATGTCAAACGTCGGATTTTGAGTTTGAAGATGAGCGTTTGGATGCGAAACGTCATTTCGCGCGTTTGGAAAGAGAGTTCGAAGGTCGAACTCCGGTTTTGAACCGGGCATTACATTGTTAACGATTTTGTGGGAAAAACGTATTAAATTATTTTGAATGTCAAAAGTCGGCTTTTAAGTTTGAAGATGAGCGTTTGGATGCCAAACGTCATTTCGCGCATTTTGAAAGTGAGTTCGAAGGTCGAACTCCGGTTTTGAACCGGGCATTACATTGTTAACGATTTTACGGGAAAAACGTATTAAATGATTTGCGATCAACGAATCGGGTTGCGACTCGGACTTTGAAAAGTAAATACTATCACGATCCAAACGGGTCGGACTTTGTCAATGACAGAATTTAAAGTGCGGTATCAACGGAATCAAACGACCCGGAATTGTAAAGTACGATCGACGAGCCAAACGACACGGAATTGTAAAGTTGCGTAAATGTAAATGACGTTCGACGGATCAAACGGTGCGGAACTGGTAAATGACAGGAATTTAAATGAAGATCCAGGGATCAAACGATCCGGAATTGTAAATGACATAAAAGTAAACGGAACGGGGTCGGAACGCCGTTTTAACCCGAAATTACTTCTCTTACGCGAGGAGAAGAGGATCTAGGGGCTAAAACTTATCGGATCCCGTTAGACGGAGGCGTCTACATTTCAACAATGTCGTCCGAAACGGTTATAGCGACTGGCGCGTAAACCGAGACAGAACTAGAGTTTAGAGAGAGAGGGAGCTACCTATGGCTAGGGTCGGCTCCTTTGGCTCGGTGGGCGTATTCGGGATACGAAAGTGTGTTTGGAACGGTGTTTCGAGGTGGCGAGGGTTGTATTTGATCGAAATACAAAGTTTTCACGCAAAACGAGGTAAAACCGGGGCTCGGGACGAGTGAGACCAGTTTAGGCCGTAGGTTTTTGGGTGAAAGGGAGTAAAATTTGTTGTTATAAAATGGCTTTGACAGCCTCTGTATTTATAGGTGAATTTTCAGCATGAGTCCCGACGGACTGAGGGTGAAATCCAGGGGATTTTGTGAAACTTTGGAAATTTGAGGGATTTCCTGGCAATTCTGGAATTTCTGCAAATGAGTCCGGCCGGACTGAGACTGTATACCAGGGGTATTTTTGTCTTTTCACTCTGAATTTGATTGAAGAGTGACTAGAGGGCTGTGGCATGCAAGCCACGTGTCCCATGACTCACCAGGCTCGTTGGAGTTCGTGCCATTGTTCCCGGTTTTGTCCGTTTTTAAAATAACAGTCCGAAAAATGTCTGAAACGCCCCCGAAAAGTGCCGGAAAGTGCGTTTCTCAGGGAAAACCGTACTTTTACGTACAACGACGTGTGTTGAGTACGCTTTGACGTTGGGATGCACGGGACAGTCCCGAGACGTCTCGTTGGGTTGAGAACGGGGAGCTTAACGGGTTCCGGTTAACTTCTAACGGATTTTGACGATCCGAATTTGGGTACTTACAACACTATAAATAGACCCCCTGATTGTCAAATTAATTCATTCATTCAATCTTAAATCACTTCTCTCTTTCACATATTCACTCTCTCTTCTCACTAGAAGTAGATAATCTCATATCTTACTGAGCTATCTAACTCGGTTAGATATTTAACTGAATTATGGAATTCACTCACAGAATTCAACGGAATTCTTAACATCATCTGTTAGAAGATAGAGCATCTTGTTGCATAAGTCTTCTTCAAAGTCCGGAAGTGTCAAACATGATTTTTTTGTTCGCCGAAGTCGTTAATTTGGAGTGCTCCTATTAATGATTGTAAAGTTGTTTTATCTTGAGAGAAGATTGCCGCAGACCGTTAGCACCAGTGCGGGGCAATATCTTCTTGCGGAGATTGTGTCCAACACAAGACTCGACTTCTTTAATTACTCGGTTTGCTTTAATTTCCACATTCTAGTTTATCTTTATTTCCTGCCCCGTTAATTATGTTATGGTCAATTATATTATTTCTCATTTCGTTAAATTCAAGAAAGCCTTATTTATTGTTATATAATAAAAATTTTCCCTACACCTCCGCCATATCCCTCCTCACCCCATCTTCGTCATCACCCTCCTCTGTCATTATCATCTTCGTCGGGCTCCAGATCTGTCCCAAATCAACCCCATGCCCAACTGCCTCCTTCAACTCCACGTCGGCGCACCCCTCACTCATTCCAGTTCGAGCGCTCGCCTCGCCCTCGGCCCCACTGCGCCTTTGACCCCTCCTCTCTCAATTTCCTTCTTGATCGTTGTTTGATTGTTATGATTGTGTCTGCAAAAAAAAAACATTCCATGATTTTAAAGTTAGATTTGGGTTTTGAAAGAGATGTACGAGTATATTAAGTGTTTTTTATTTGAACGGATTATTTTAAGAGTTGAAAGGGTTTTGTGATGTTTTTATTTTTTGTGGGATTGATTATATTGGATTTTGAATACTTGAATTTGAATTTGAATTTGATTTTATTTTATGTGAGGGTGGAGTTGATATGGTGGGGATTGTGTTGGGATGCCTTTGTGTGAATGGTGATGATGTTGAGATTGGTGGACATAGAGGTTGATGGTGGTTGTGTTTATGGTGGGGGTTAGTACTTAGTAATATTAATTTAGATAATAAAATTATAATGTCAACTATTTTTAGAACATGCTTAAAAAAATAGACAAATTATTGTTAGGATATAAATAATATTACATCTCAAAAAGAAATATATGAATGGTAAAATAATTCATGAAAAATAAGAGAGTAATTATTCTATTTTTCAACAAAGTATGTAGTATAATGTAATGTTTTCCAGATAAATAATTAGTGGATATGTAATTGAATTGATGAGTTAGATAAATGTGTTAATAATTTTCTTAAACAATTCAAAAATTCTTTAAAAAGTAAAGTAAAATAAAATAAATTCAAAACTCATTACTATATTTTTAATCAGATTACTATATATATTAATTATTATGCATATGAAAGTAGGGTTAAAAGTAATTTGGTCTCTTAAAATAGGAAAGTAGGAATTTATTTTAGTTTTGAGCCTTTGCAATTTATATATGAGCACTTTTGCCCTTATAGATTCGCATAATATGTCAACTAGGGAATGGCATTGTCACGACCCTAAACCTAGGCACAATATTGGTCACACGTGAAGCACGTGAGGTTGGGTATGCCTTGCATATCATCCTTGGTTTGTTGACATTTGATTGCTTACGTGTTCATTTTGAGCCATTTTGTTGCACTATGTGATTTTGAGATGTTATAACTTGATTTAATCTTATAATGCCAAAATAATGGAAATGAGAGAAATGTGTAGTAATGTGTTAACACATGAAAATTTGGATTGAAAGTGTTTCAAAATGGTTGAGGTGCTTAGGTGGAACTTTAACTTTAAGGTAGTGATGTGTTGCATTTTGATCTTGGAGGAACTTTTGTGTAAAAGTATTATGTATATCTTCTTAAAGCTTCCTAAAGAAGCTTTACTACGTTTCCTCATCCTTCTCCATGTTTCCATCAGCCATGGAAGTTCCCAAACCTTTGTTCTACTTCTAAAAAATCTTAGAAATTCAGCTTTGAAGTGGTTGTCGATTCTGTTTTCAAACTATTGCAAAGGAAGTTGATAGGAGCAAGATATCCACCTTCATCTTCTTTTTACTTTGGTAGATCTTAGTAAGTTGTTATGTTTTTTTTTGTTATAACTGCTCATAATATGATTAAAGTGGTTATTACAATGTTATTAATAAGTTGTGTAAGTTGGAAACTTCAGCTGGGGTTGGAATTGGAACAAGCTGAGTTGGTGTGAATAACTTGGCAAAAGGTGGTATCATGGGTTAGTAATTGTTGTATCCATGTTGTGTATATGTTATAGAGCATAGAGAGAGTATGAATATGCTTTAAAACTGAGGTATAGTGAGGTTTGAAGGCAGTTTAGAAACCCTTGCAGTTGCTGAAGTAAGTTCTGGAAAACTGTTGTTGTTGCTGCTAGTGTTCTGTTGTTGTTTGCTGCAGAAACTGTGGCTGCTGGTGAAGGACACGAATCATGCCTATGAGCACGAGTCGTGACCCAAGGGTTTGCACTCGTGAGCCCTAGTCGTGAGCCATGGAGCATTCGTGCAGGACTGGAGCACGACTAGTACTGACATTCACGACTCGTTCTCAGTACCGAGTTGAGTGAGCATCTTTGCAAGCTTTTAAACCTAGTCTAATGGGTATAGTATTAATAACTCTTTAATTATACTTGTAGTACAAGTTTAGTACTATAGTGTAGAACTTGGAATTGGCCAAAAGAGATTTGCAATAGCTTTAAATATTGATCCAATGTTGCTTGAAAGGCAAGTTTGAAAGCTGAACCATTTTTTCCCTGCAGCCTTGGTCCATGTTTGAGGCATTGGGAACCTAGGCTAAACAACTCGGATTGGAACACTTTTTAATCCTATATCTAGTACAAATTTAGTACTATATCATGGAGTTTGAATTAGGCCAAAAATATATTGATAAGGTCCTTAAATAATGTCTCAAAAATGCTTGAGAGGCGATTGTGAAAATTGAACCAAAGTTTATAAAACTTGGGAAAATGAACTTGGACCCAAAAGGGAAGTTGTTTAATGTTATATTGTGATGGCGTAGGGCTACTTATATGTTATTGTACCCCTACATGATGACCTATGTAGGGTTATTTGCTCTATAGTGCCTAAAAATGAATGGGGGCATTACTTCCTTGGTTTGGACAAGAGGGATAACACCCTGTTTATGGGTTCCATGGTATGAAATGAAATTGTAAGACTTATGTAATATAGTTTGTGCCATAAGTGCTTACCTGTTCATAGTTGATTGTGTATAAAGTGTTCAAATACTTGTTGCACATTTTCTTGGGTTGAGCATGAGTAGTTAATACCATGTCATAGCATTGTTGTTATTCAATAGTGTTGAAATATATGTGCACTATTGAGATTGATTTAACATGAGTTATATTTCCATGTTATGTATATTGATGTCCCATAGGGTGGACTTATGTTCAAGTATCTGTTGTGTGCTTGAGTATTGGTGGTATCAGCTGATCCTGTAGGGGTATATGGGATACTATCACTTATGGGAAGATATCTCATAAGGTGTTAGATTCTCATATATCTGTGACCTCTCCCCTTACGTGGCCACGATGCAGGGGTGCGCAGTTTCTATGGATATGTGCAGTCATGCCATACGAATGCTGATAACTTATATGGATCTCCGTTAGAGATTGTATAAGCCGTGAAGATGCACCAGCAGTTCACGAGAGGAGTATTACTCCCACCGCTATGTTATATGTGATTTAGATGGGAAAGGTATTATATGTATTTACTGTTTCCCTAATGTGATCTTGGCAACCTGATTGTGTGTTGCATATTATATGACTTATTGGTCAGAAGGAAAAGGTAACGTAATGTGTTTACTGTTTTCCAATGTGAGCAACCTGTTTATGTGTTTCATATTGTATGGCATATTGTTGCATACATAATAGCTTGCTGAGATTTTATCTCACCCCTTCTCCCTTTATTGTTTTAGATCCCACTGAGACAGGTGGACCGGACCAGTGAGGTCGGGGGAAAAGTTTGGACTCCTTTTGGGTTGTCAGGTTATGAGTTATTTTGGGAGTTGGGGCTGTATTTGGTTGTTATTCTTTTGGGAAATGTATTGTATATAAAGTTTTACAACATGTTTCAGTTGTGTCGTGTTGTAAGTAACTTAAACTTGGTTTGTTTTTGGTTGGCTTGTGTATAGCCTTTCCCGTTGTATAGTTTGTTAAAACAGGTTTATATATCGCCTCCGTGTAGAGAGGTTATTTTGAAATGGTTTTTAAAACGTGTGGTTTACTTTTCAATTTAAAGTAAAGAAAAGTTTTTTTAGAAATGGTATAATTTGGGACCCTCCATCCTGGGACACGGTTTATAGGTCCGGGAGTTGGGAGGCGCCCACAGTTGGTATCAGAGCTTTGGCTAGAGTCAAGGGTAGATGTCTAATCTATGGGGGGAGTGTGTGATATCTGACGCCGAGTATTTCCTGCAGGGATCAGTGTAATGGCTGGGATTGGTGGTGACCAGCAGGGAATTATTGGTGATCAGGGGACTGGGGGAGGTCCTAATGCTGAGATGATGGCAATGTTTCAGATTTTCCTCCAGACTATAGCAGCTCAGGGTAGAGCACAGCAGCAACCTGAGGTAAGGCCAACACAGGGCCTAGAAAAGTTTATTAAATTGTCTCCATCAAGCTTTAACGGAGATCCAGATCCACAGATAGCTGAGAGATGGTTGGAGGCGATGACCAAAATCTTTATTGCAATGGAGAGCACAGATGAAGAAAAGGTCAGATGTGCAGTGTTTAAGCTAGAGGGTCCGGCTGAACATTGGTTGCAGATCCTGAAAGAAAGCTGGGAGCGGGATCATACGCCCCAGACTTGGGACAACTTTGTGGGGAAATTCAAGGAACACTTCATTCCTGTGATTACCAAAGACAAGAAAGAGGTAGAGTTCCTGAAACTCGAGCAGGGGGCATTAAAAGTAGCCCAGTACTCAGCTAAATTTACAGAATTGGCAAGGTATTGTTCCCATCTTGTGCCAGATGAAAGCAGGAGGGTTTACCGGTTTGTTAAAGGGTTGAGGTTGGAATTCAGGAAGCAATTGTTGACTCACGATTTTCCTACCTACCAGGCGGCAGTTAATATGGCCTACAAAATTGAGAATGACATTGATGAACATAGGGGTAAATCAGAGGCAAGTGGAAGCAAGGGTAAGTCTCAAGGCCAGAGTTCAGGGCAAGGCAAGAGTCATACTAAGGCTGCAATTGCTGGAGTGGCTAAGGGAGGTATAGTTACAGTTTCAATAAGGCCTGTATCCCGTCAATTTAGAACTGTTTGCAACTTTTGTAAGAGGATTGGGCATTCTGAAGACAACTGTTAGAGGAAATAGGGTAAGTGTCTGAACTGTGGAGAGATGGGGCATTTCAAGAAGGACTGTCCTAAATTTAAAAAGGGTCAAGCTTCGGGTGGTAAACAGCAAGGTGATCAGCCTAGAGGTGGTGTGAAAATAGATGTAGAGGGAAAACCAAAGGAGAAAGTGCAAGGCAGAGTATTTGCCTTAGGTCGAGGTGAGGTAGATCCTACGGCAGTGATTAGAGGTATTGTCCCTGTCTCAGGGGTCAGGGCTCGTGTTCTTATCGACCCTGGATCGTCTCATTCATATGTGGCATCTCATTTTGCATTTACATTGCATAAGTTGCCTATGTTTCTACCTTATGTGTTAGAGATTTCTACTCCTGTGGGAGAGCACCTCGAAGCCTCTATGATCTATCATGACTGTGAGGTGATATTATGTGGGCATGTATTGCCAGTGGATTTGGTAGAGTTACCAATCCGAGATTTTGATGTTATTTTAGGCATGGACTGGTTGAGTTCTTGTCATGCCTTGAGTGGACTGTCCTTGAAGCGAGTCACCTTTTCTATGCACGATATTACTGTATTTGTCTTTGATGCTGATAAATCTTTATTTGACATTCATGTTATATCTGCTATAAAGGCTAGAAAGTTGTTGTCTAAAGGGTGTGAGGGTTACCTGGCTTATGTGGTAGACTCTGGTAAGAAGTCTCCTGAGTTATCTTCTGTGCCAGTTGTGAATGAGTTCAGTGACGTATTCTCAACTGAGTATAGTATGCCTCCAGATAGAGAAGTGGAGTTTTGTATTGATTTATTGCCAGGTACTTCACCAATTTCTAAGGCACCCTACAAAATGGCTCCAGCTGAGTTGAAAGAGTTGAAACTTCAGTTGCAGGAGTTGCTTGATAGGGGTTTTATTCATCCCAGTGTATCACCCTGGGGAGCACCAGTGTTGTTTGTTAGGAAGAAGGATGGTACTTTGCGATTGTGTATTGATTACAGATTATTGAATCAAGCTACAATTAAGAACAAATATCCTCTTCCTCACATTGATGACTTATTTGATCAACTCCAAGGTTCCGTTATATATTCCAAGTTGGATTTGCGTAGCGGATACCATCATTTGAAAATAAAGTCAGATGATGTTTCTAAAACAGCTTTCAGAACAAGGTACGGGCATTATGAATTTCTTGTTATGCCATTTGGGTTGACTAATGCACCAGCAGTCTTTATGGATATGATGAACAGGATCTTTAAGCCGTATCTTGATAATTTTGTGGTTGTTTTTATTGATGATATCCTGGTATACTCAAAATCCAGGGAAGATCACGAGAGGCATTTGAGAACTGTCTTATCCGTGCTTCGTGAGAAACAGTTGTTTGTAAAGTTCAGCAAATGTGAATTTTGGCTGGAACAGATTTCTTTCTTGGGTCACGTGGTATCCAGAAATGGTATTGCAGTGGATCCTTCAAAGATTGAGGCCGTAGTCAACTGGAAACAACCTTTTATTGTGACAGAGGTTCGTAGTTTCCTTGGTTTAGCGGGGTACTATCGAAGATTTATTGAGGGATTTTCGAGGATTGCAATCCCGTTGACCAGATTGACTAGGAAGGATGTACCATTTATTTGGGATGCAAAGTGTGAAGCTGGTTTTACTGAACGGAAGAAGAGATTGACTTCAGCTCCTATTCTTATACTTCCAGAGGGTTGTGAGAGCTTTGTTATATTCAGTGATGCCTCTAAAGAGGGTCTGGGTTGTGTTCTTATGCAGAATGGAAAGGTAATTGCGTATGCTTCGAGGAAGTTATCACCAGCGGAGCAGAATTATCCTACCCACGATATGGAGTTAGCTGCCATTGTGTTTTCATTGCATAAGTGGAAGCACTATTTGTATGAGGCAAAGTTTGAGATATTTACCGATCACAAGAGCCTGAAGTACTTATTTACTCAGAAGGAACTAAACAACAGACATAGGCGATGGTTGGAGCTTCTGAAGGATTATGACTGTGTCATTTCTTATCATCCCGGGAAGGCCAATGTGGTAGCTGATGCTATTAGCCGTAAGGCTCATCTATCGTCCTTGGTATCTCGGGAGGTGAGAGGTGATATGTTATTTGCTAATGTGAGAGCTGTTCCTACTCTTTATGGAGATCTTATGGAAGCTCAGTTATATGATGATGAATTGAGGAAAATCAGGGAGAAATTGCAAGATGGCAAGTTTGGGGAGTTCTCATTGAACAGGGATAGAATTCTCACCTTCAAAGGCAGAATTTGCGTACCTTCTTCCCCAGAAATCAAAAGGCAGGTATTAGAGGATGGCCATAAGTCCAGATTTGCTATTCATCCAGGAAGCACCAAGATGTATCAGGATCTGAAATGGGGCTACTGGTGGAATGGCATGAAAAAGGAGATTGCAGAGTTCGTGTCAAAGTGTCTGACTTGCCAACAGATTAAAGCGGAGCATCAGAGGCCAGCTAGATTGCTTCAGCCACTTGATATCCCTGAGTGGAAGTGGGAGGGCATTTCTATGGATTTCGTGACTGGATTGCCTCCTACTCCACGAAAGATGGATGCTATATGGGTGATTGTGGATCGGTTGACCAAATCAGCTCATTTCCTTCCTGTTTCAACCAAGTATTCCTTGGAGAGATTGGCTCAGTTGTATATCCGTGAGATTGTGAGATTGCATGGAGTACCTGTCAACATTGTTTCTGATAGGGATCCGAGATTCACTTCGCGGTTTTGGAGGGCTTTGCATGATGCCCTGGGATCTAACTTGAGCTTCAGTACAACATTTCATCCTCAGACTGATGGGCAGACAGAGAGGACCATTCAGATTTTGGAGGATATGCTACGAGCTTGTGTGATGGACTTCCAGTTATCTTGGGAAGACCATTTGCCTTTAGTGGAATTTGCCTACAACAATAGCTACCAGTCCAGCATTGAGATGGCACCATATGAGGCACTGTATGGGAGGAAATGTAGGTCCCCAATGTGTTGGGACGAGGTTGGTGAGGCTAGACTTTGGGGTCCATATTTGGTTAGAGACTCAACTGAGAAGATCAAGGTGATCCGTGACAGATTGAGGACAACCCAGAGTCACCAGAAGAGTTATGCCGACACGAGAAGAAGGGAGTTATCCTTTCAGGTTGGTGATTTGGTGTCCTTGAAGATCTCACCAAGAATGGGGATCAAAAGGTTTGGCAACAAAGGGAAATTGGCTCCGAGATTTGTTGGTCCATTTGAGGTGTTAGAGAAGGTAGGTGAGTTAGCCTATCATTTGGCTCTACCACCATCTCTTTCTTCTCTCCATGATGTGTTTCATGTGTCCATGTTGAGGAAGTACTGCTATGATTCCTCACATGTGTTGAGTTCTCCTCCTGAGGATGTCCAGGCGGATATGACCTATGTTGAGGTACCTTTACGAATTCTGGAGAGGCAGGTCCGGGAATTGCGTACCAAGAGTATTCCCGTGGTGAAAGTTCTTTGGAAGAATCACACCATTAAGGAAGCTACTTGGGAATTGGAATCAGAGATGAGTCAGAAGTATCCTGAGTTGTTTGATCATTCAGGTAAGTGACACTACAAGAAACAGGCTTATTTACGGCGGTTAAAATCGGCCGTAAATACCACGCGCCCCGCCGTATATAGTATTTACGGGGGAGTGAGTGTCACGACCCTAAATCTAGGCACAATAGTGGTCACACGTGAAGCACGTGAGGTTGGGTATGCCTTGCATATCATCCTTGATTTGTTGACATTTGATTGCTTACGTGTTCATTTTGAGCCATTTTGTTGCACTATGTGACTTTGAGATGTTATAACTTGATTTAATCTTATAATGCCTAAATAATGGAAATGAGAGAAATGTGTAGTAATTTGTTAACACATGAAAATTTGGATTGAAAGTGTTTCAAAATGGTTGATGTGCTTAGGTGGAACTTTAACTTTAAGGTAGTGATGTGTTGCATTTTGATCTTGGAGGAGCTTTTGTGTAAAAGTATTATGTATATCTTCTTAAAGCTTCCTAAAGAAGCTTTACTACGTTTCCTCAGCCTTCTCCATGTTTCCATTAGCCATGGAAGTTCCCAAACCTTTGTTCTACTTCTAAAAAATCTTAGAAATTCAGCTTTGAAGTGGTTGTCGATTCTGTTTTCAAACTATTGCAAAGGAAGTTGATAGGAGCAAGATATCCACCTTCATCTTCTTTTTAATTTGGTAGATCTTAGTAAGTTGTTATGTTTTTTTTTGTTATAACTGCTCATAATATGATTAAAGTGGTTATTACAATGTTATTAATAAGTTGGGTAAGTTGGAAACTTCAGCTGGGGTTGGAATTGGAACAAGCTGAGTTGGTGTGAATAACTTGGCAAAAGGTGGTATCATGGGTTAGTAATTGTTGTATCCATGTTGTGTATATGTTATAGAGCATGGAGAGAGTATGAATATGCTTTAAGACTGAGGTATAGTGAGGTTTGAAGGCAGTTTAGAAACCCTTGCGATTCTTGAAGTAAGTTACGGAAAACTTGTTGTTGTTCTTGCTAGTGTTACATTGTTGTTCTTTGCGAAACCGTAGGCTGGCTGGTGAAGGGCACGACTCGTGCCTATGAGCACGATTCGTGACCCAAGGTTTTGCACTCATGAGCCCTAGTCGTGATCCATGGAGCATTCGTGCAGGACTGGAGCACGACTAGTGCTGACATGCACGACTCGTTCTCAGTACCGAGTTGAGTGAGCATCTTTGCAAGCTTTTAAACCTAGTCTAATGGGTATAGTATTAATAACTCTTTAACTATACTTGTAGTACAAGTTTAGTACTATAGTGTAGAACTTGGAATTGGCCAAAAAGAGATTTGCAATAGCTTTAATTATTGACCCAAAGTTGCTTGAAAGGCAAGTTTGAAAGCTGAACCATTTTTTCCCTGCAGCCTTGGTCCATGTTTGAGGCATTGGGAACCTAGGCTAAACAACTCGGATTGGAACACTTTTTAATCCTATATCTATTACAACTTTAGTACTATATCATGGAGTTTGAATTAGGCCAAAAAGATATTGATAAGGTCCTTAAATAATGTCTCAAAAATGCTTGAGAGGCGATTGTGAAAATTAAACCAAAGTTTATAAAACTTGGGAAAATGAACTTGGACCCAAAAGGGAAGTTGTTTAATGTTATATTGTGATGGCGTAGGGCTACTAATATGTTATTTTACCCCTACGTGATGACCTATGTAGGGTTATTTTCTCTATAGTGCCTAAAAATGAATGGGGCATTACTTCCTTGGTTTGGACAAGAGGGATAACACCATGTTTATGGGTTCCATGGTATGAAATGAAATTGTAAGACTTATGTAATATAGTTTGTGCCATAAGTGCTTACCTGTTCATAGTTGATTGTGTACAAAGTGTTCAAATACTTGTTGCACATTTTCTTGGGTTGAGCATGAGTGGTTAATACCATGTCATAGCATTGTTGTTATTCAATAGTGTTGAAATATATGTGCACTATTGCGATTGATTTAACATGAGTTATATTTCCATGTTATGTATATTGATGTCCCATAGGGTGGACTTATGTTCAAGTATCTGTTGTGTGCTTGAGTATTGGTGGTATCAGCTGATCCTGTGGGGGTATATGGGATACTATCACTTATGGGAAGATGTCTCATAAGGTGTTAGATTCTCATATATCTGTGACCTCTCCCCCTTCTGTGGCCACGGTCTGGGGGTGCGCAGCTTCTATGGATATGTCCAGTCATGCCATACAAATGCTGATAACTTATATGGATCTCCGTTAGAGATTGTATAAGCCGTGAAGATGCACCAGCAGTTCACGAGAGGAGTATTACTCCCACCGCTATGTTATATGTGATTTAGATAGGAAAGGTATCATATGTGTTTACTGTTTCCCTAATGTGATCTTGGCAACCTGATTGTGTGTTGCATATTATATGACTTATTGGTCGGAAGGAAAAGGTAACGTAATGTGTTTACTGTTTTCCAATGTGAGCAACCTGTTTATGTGTTGCATATTGTATGGCATATTGTTGCATACATAATAGCTTGCTGAGATTTTATCTCACCCCTTCTCCCTTTATTGTTTTAGATCCCACTGAGACAGGTGGACCGGACCAGTGAGGCCGGGGGAAAAGTTTGGACTCCTTTTGGGTTGTCAGGTTATGAGTTATTTTGGGAGTTGGGGCTGTATTTGGTTGTTATTCTTTTGGAAAATGTATTGTATATAAAATTTTACAACATGTTTCAGTTGTGTCGTGTTGTAAGTAACTTAAACTTGGTTTGTTTTTTGTTGGCTTGTGTATAGCCTTTCTCGTTGTATAGTTTGTTAAAACAGATTTATATATCGCCTCCGTGTAGAGAGGTTATTTTGAAATGGTTTTTAAAACGTGTGGTTTACTTTTCAATTTAAAGTAAAGAAAAGTTTTTTTAGAAATGGTATAATTTGGGACCCTCCATCCTGAGACACGGTTTATAGGTTCAGGAGTTGGGAGGCGCCCACAGACATTGCCAAATAAGCAAAAATAATGAGTCAGCATGCCACATAAGCAAATTTAACGAAAAAATAACGTTTCATTGACGGAAGGATGAAATAATCCTGAAAACAATAGGTTAAGGACTCTTAAGTAAAAAAAAAATAGTTTAAGAATGAAAATGTAAAAATTAAACTAGTTGAAGGACGAAAATGGTACTTTTCTCCACTCTATTTCTCTCTTCAAACCCTAGCTTCTCCAAAGTTCGTCGTAACTTCTACCGGGGCCGACCAAATTGCCATCCTTCGCCTCCCTTGGTGCCCTAGCCAACATGAACTACCATAGCCACCGTCGTCGCTTCTCCTTCCTCGCCTAATTCAAGATGTGCAGCCTCCATTTTCAACGGTTTGTATATAGGGCTTCAGTGTTGGCTGGTGTTTGGGCTTTATGTTTTAGGGTTTTAATGTTTTAATGAATTGTTAATTAAGGGTGTTTTAGTCTTTTCAATTAAAAAGTGTTCTAATTTTCAGTCATAATTTTCAGTCCATGATTGAAGATCCAGTTTCAAAAGAAACAATTTTAGAGTCAAATATTGAAGGTTTGATTAGTTTTTTTGATAAATTCGTTCTACCTCAAATTGTGCTTAAGGAACAGATCTACTCCAAATATTTATTAAAGTGGGACGGAACTTTCCAAACCTCGGAGGAGAACTCGGGGATGAGTTCTTTTGAAGAGAGGGTGAATGATGTAGAACGAGATATTAATTATTTGCGTATCTTTTATTATTTTAATTGTATTTTCGGAATTGATATTAGTAGGATGATTAGAAGAGGTTTAAGAGTAGATTTAGGTAAGTTTTATAAGTTTTTGACTTCTATTTGATTACTATATAGGTTAGGATTAATTTTAGAAGGTTTAGGATTTTCTTTATTTTGTTTTCCTTTTTCTGTTAGGATTTTCTTTATTTGTTTTTATGTTTCCTTAGGGATTTAGGAGAGTTTCTATATTTTCTTTTTATGTTTCCTTAGGGATTTAGGAGAGTTTCTATATTTTCTTTTTATGTTTCCTTAGGGATTTAGGAGAGTATGAGCTATAAATACTCCCCTCTAGTTTTAGTTTTAGGTAGTCTTGTGATTCAGTTTTTGTGGTAGTAGATCGTTTTTCTAAGATGGCTCACTTCATTCCTTGTCGTAAGACTCATGATGCGGCTCACATTGCGGGTTTGTTCTTTAAGGAAGTGGTTCGCCTTCATGGGATTCCTAAGTCTATTACCTCGGATCGTGATACAAAGTTTCTTAGTCACTTTTGGCGTACTTTGTGGCACATATTCGAGACGGGACTAAATTTTAGTAGTTCTTTTCATCCTCAAACAGATGGGCAAACGGAGGTGGTTAATAGGACGTTGGGTTCTATGATTCGGTGTTTGTGTGGAAAGTTTCCAAAGAAATGGGATCTTGCTTTGTCTACGGCGGAGTTTGCGTTTAACAACATGGTGAATCGCACTACAAAGAAGACTCCGTTCGAGGTGGTGTATCAAAGACCTCCGACACACACTCTTGCGTTGGTTCCTTTGCCACAAATTCCGGGCTATAGTATTGCGGCGGAGCATTTGGCGGAAATGGTGGAGGAGGTACAAAGTGAAGTTAAGAAGAACATAGAAGAGGCGAATGCTAGATACAAAGCTCACGCGGACAAGAAGCGTCGTGTGAAGACATTCGATGTTGGGGATTTGGTGATGGTGCATTTGCGAAAAGAACGTGTTCCACAAGGTACTTATCATAAGCTTCATCCCAAGCGCATTGGACCTTGCAAGATTGTGAAGAAAATCAACGATAATGCGTATATTGTGGATTTACCGGATGGTTGGAATATGTCCCCTACGTTTAATGTCTCTGATTTGGTTGAATATCATCCGGATGAGCCTCTTTATGTTGATACGGATTCGGGGACGAATCCTTTTAAAGTAGGGCGCATGATGTAACACAAGTAGGAAAGGAAGACTTTCGAGGCCGGTTTAAGCGCTGGGAGCACTGGCTCCCAAGGGGAGGGAGCACTGGCTCCCAATTGAGCAAAATCGCATGAGGCTGCTGGAATAAGGGAGCGCCGGCTCCCAATAGGGGGAGCGGCCGCTCCCATGGTGCAGAGGACAAGACGAATTTCAAGTTACCTTATTTACATTTTTTGTTCCTTTTTCTATTAGGATTTTCTATATTTTCTTTTTATGTTTCCTTGGGGATTTAGGAGAGTTTCTATATTTTCTTTTTATGTTTCCTTGGGGATTTAGGAGAGTTTCTATATTTTCTTTTTATGTTTCCTTAGGGATTTAGGAGAGTTTCTATATTTTCTTTTTATGTTTCCTTAGGGATTTAGGAGAGTATGAGCTATAAATACTCCCCTCTAGTTTTAGTTTTAAGTAGTCTTGATATTATTATTTTCTTTGGTTTTCGAATTAGTAATAAAACTTGTCATGACTATCAAACACGTATATGCGTGAATTTTTACATAATAATATGCAACAGTTTTTTGCAATTAATGCAATGTATTACAAAGTTACCACTTTATACAACGTACTTGTCAAATTTGTTTTAAATAATGTTTTTGTTTCAAGTAATGCAACGTACTTCACCACTTAACGCAACGTGTTTGATAAATTTGTTTCAAATAATGCAATTTTTGTTTCAAATAATGCAATGTACTTTGAAGTACGTAGCATTAATTATTTGAAACGAAAATTGTGTTCTTTAAAGCAAATTTGACAAGTATGTTGCATTAAGTGGTAATTTTGTGGTTCATTACATTAATTGTAAACAAAGTATTAATATGTGACATATTTCGGCTATTTTTTCGTTGTGGTAAATGCAATATATATGTAGTACATGTGTAAAATTTTACTAGGTAATGTAAAGTGTATTTTATATTACATTCAATTAGTACTTATTTTACATTTTGTACTAATTTGTTTACAATATTATTAGTCGATTTTTACGCTGGAGCGATGCAGCAATACGTTTTGATGCAAATGCCACAATTACATAAATGTTTTTTTTTTAATCAAAAAGGGCAAATCGCCTTAAAATTTATTAATAGCAAAAAAATAAAATAAAAATACAAGGAGGAGGATATACATATAGCCTTGCCTCAAAAAAATAGAGAAAATTGATCATACATCTTGGAACAACGTATGAAGTAGCATTTTGTTGTTTACCATCGGATGTTGATTTTTCAATCAGTATTATATCACAACCAAAAGAAGAAAATTTGTACATCTCTCCTCATTCTTGTACTTGTTCATATTTCTACAAATATTTTCCCTTTATATAAGATCTACTCTCGTCTTTCCAAAATGAATATTTATTTTCTATTCTTATCAAGAACAAAAACGGACATTTGTTTTGAGATGGACATGGACGTAGTATCTAAATCGAGGAGTTTGATCTAGTTTTCAACCTGTGAATTGAAATCCATCACATTATAGTATGATATGATCAGCAGCCATCTCTATAAACCCTAATTGTTCCATAGGCTTTTTTAGTCCGATCGCACTATCTTACTTTCTTCAAGAAAATATTAATGATCCGATAAGATTTATTGTTCACATATATACGCACTCGTGATATATAGTAAATTATCGGAAATATAATTTTCCTAAACAAAAAAAAAAGAGAAAGATGTGATCTGACATATTTCTACATGTACTAAACATTTAAGTTGTTATTTCATCTACCGAAGAACATCAATAAAGCACTGTGTGCCATCATAACAGTGGTCCCAAATGGGTACATTTTTAAAAATAATTGAATTTTGGTTTCTTTTGAGGTTGATCATGAAATCTTGAATAATTTTTTTTAAAAATAAAGAAAATCTAATAGTACAAGCCCTTCAATATTTTCCAGTACCCTTTTTCTTGTGAATTCATCAGTGTGCAGTAGACCATTCATCCCATCTTTTGTGTATAATTACTGGGACCATCAGACCCCTTTTGTGTGATGCTTAACACTACTCATGTCGTCCGCGTTCCCATTATTTTTCTGGTTTTCAATAATAATAATAATAATAATAACTGTCATATATAGTAATAAGGTGAGGTATAACATTATCAATGAAAGTGTTGATTTATCTAATGAGATCCTTTTTTTTTTCTTCAGGCGGAGGGAGTATAATATAATCAATATTGCCTTGAGAGAATTTACGCAATTGAAGTTGTGAACATAAAGAATGCCATGATATGATGATCGTGTTCAAGATCCAATAGAACGAAGAATTGAAATGTTATAAATGTTGAATTTGATGAAAATCAAATATATAGAAACAAAACATAAAATGTTAATGCTACAATACAATACAAAGAGAAGATAGAAACAGATGTTAAAGACAGATTTAGCTCAAATCTGTTAATGCAACAATACAAAGAGAACATAAAATGTTATTTTAGCAAAGAGATCGATATCTAACGGGGAAATAGTACTGACAAGCAGTCTGAAAGACAAATTTAGCTCAAATTTGTAGAAAAAGTATTATTTTGTAAAACAAATTAAACATAAATGTGTTTTGTTGTTATTGTTGTTGTTGATTTGCAAATGTATAGTTTCAAGTCGTTACTTGGTAACTATGCCGACAACCTTTCAGTCAGTCAGAAGATGATTAGAAAGTGTGCCTATGTACGATGATATAACAGCTTCTTGTTTGTGATCATGTAAATGGCATTTGGTTCTTGTTAGTTCTCCATGATATAACAGCTATTGCTGGAATGTACATTTGCAGTGCAAGTTGTTTAAACTCTATACCCTACTGCCTCGCGTTTCCAGCTCAGTAGTAATTGGCACTTTTGCCTAGCTAGCTCTCAGAAAAAGTTTAACATATGTAGGCCACCAGTTAATTTCTTGTGTCCTCCTTCTTTTCTGAATTAAAGGGAATCATAGTTATAAGGCTGCCAAAAAATTAAGTTGCTATAAGAATAATCAATAATCTCGCATACAGTACATAAGATCTGCAAACTAGCACGTAATTTACATTGGGTTTTCTTTGTTGATCCAACATACGGGTGATTTATACGTGCTTGAAAAGTTTAAGGAGATCTGTAAAATGAACATTTAACTTGAAACATGGAATGAAATCAAACAACCCCCCTCCCCGGCCTGCAACAATTTTTAATAATGGTCTCCTAACAACGAACATACAGGATGATCATAACATGTATGCAACCATTGTGGTCATTCTAGACGCTCGCCTCCTAAATCGAGTTCTTAATTTTGTTGCTCGTCTTCATGAAAAGCTCATCAATCCATCAATATATTTTCCTGCATAATTCATTTTTAATCAGGGTATATATAAGTTATTTCTTCTTTTAAACTTTTTCTAGTTTTTCTTTTTGCACCAATGTCAGTGTGAGTATATACATATAGATATAAATATTATATATATATATGTGTGTGTCTCTGTGTGTGTGTGTGTCAGCCCTGGAAAACAGATTCTTAGTCCACATGCATGTTGAAGCTTCAACCATTTAACCAGTCACATTGAATAGGAAGTTGAAAACCTAACAAATTTGGAAGTAACAATAAGACACTCAACATAGTACTAAACAAGAACATGGCTACTTCCAATAATGTCAAGAAAAGAACTTGGCACATCTAGATAAACAAAGCAGCTCCCAAAGTTTAGGTAACATGTAAGAAACAAAGAGAGTAGGTAAAAATCAAGTCCAATAGAGTGCAGCCACTAAAAAAAAGCTAATTAATTAAAAATCAAGTCCAATAGAGTGCAGCCACTAAACACCTTCTTCTGAAGTTCAGAAATAAACATAGAATTAAGATATAGACAAAATACAGGGTGTTAAATAAACTAGTGCTCAATCTATGAAAGACAAAGCAAATGAGTTTAAGAAACTTAACCATGACAAGGGACCATGTGAGATCCAAAATAAATATTCTCTTTTAATTTCCATATTGACATTTTCCAAGTTTCAGGGATTCAATCCTTAAATTGTAATTTATATATATATATATATATATATATATATATATATATATATATATATATATATATATATATATATATATATATATATATATACACACACACAAATACATATCCAGTGAAACCCTAATAAACAATTTTAATGAGCTGAGGAAAAAAAAGGCAGACAAATAGATACAGATATATACACACATATACATACATACAAAAATACAAGGAATTAAGAAAGGGTTTAGGATCAGAAGAAGAAAAAGACTAACCTTGTGATGGAAATTTGATTGAGAAAGCATTAATCAAAGGTGAACATGCAAATTATTAGTCATGGATTGCCGATGCAGCATCATCAAGATTCTCATCATATATATCATCTCCAAATTTAACTTAATTTGGAGAGAAAAAAGATTGTGTGAATCTTGAAGATGCCGCATCCGAAAACAATGACAGTTTCGATCCATGGATCGATCGATCGGTCGACCGGAGAATGGTGCTTCTCACTCTAATTAAGTAATTAAAAGGGCTACTTTAATCTGACCTAATAACAAGGGAAAGACAAAGGAAGATTAACACAAATAACACCCCACCACACACACAGAACACACACAAGATTTCACCAAGACGAACTCAGTCTTAGTTTCAATCACTGAGATCGTATATATGGATCTGGGGAAAAATTAAAGAAGGAAGATTTATGGGAGAAGATCTAAATTCTAGAGAGAGAGAGGATGGGATGATGAGGGAGGGGGGGGAGAGAGAGAGAGATGGTGAAGAAAGTGAAGGAGCGGGGAAGAGCTTAAATACACACAAATTCAGGTGAGACAAACAGCACCTATGGGGGAAAGTGTTGGTGAGGTGGAGGTTTAAGAAACACATAATAGTATAAACAAGAAAGGTGAAGCCCAGTTAGCCCTAGAAAAAGATTCCCTATAAGTCTTAGGTTAAAAAAATAATCCTAAAATGAATAATATTTTTCCATTTATAAATTAATTTTAGGGAAAAGTTTGATTTTTAATAGAAAAAATGTATAAATATTTTGTTATTCACTTTCAATTTTTCAATTTTGAAAATATATAATTAACTATAAAAAATAACTTAGTAAAAAGTCATTTATAAGGGTAAAGTTTTTTGAAAAGCCTTTAAAAGATCATTCAATTTCACTGTACTATTTGTTAATTTCATAAATAAATAACTATTTTATCCAAAAATTTCATACTACAGATCTATTAGATTATTAAAAATTTCGGGCTCATTTGGTAGGCTGATAGAATTATCATGTATTAATAGTCAGGAGACTATTACTCCAGGGATTAATTATACCACCATTTTTTTAGGATAAATATGAAGGGGATAAGATGTGATAAAAGACCTTACCCAGGTTGTTAGAATTATTACACCAGTTGCATTTAATCTACCAAACATCAAGTTTATCGAATTAATAATCATATCTAATGCTAAGAAGGGCTACCAAACAATCCCTTAGGGGTTAAATAGTCATTAAAAATATAAAGTGAGCTCCTCGTGCCCTATACGGTCTCCACTCTCTCCATTCAAGTTCAATATACAACTCACGACAACTTTTCATTTACTATTTCATACTTTATCCTTTATCTTCAATTCTACCTCCATTTTATGCTGCCAATACTTATTTACATCTTTCTCTTAATCTTTTGTAATGATCTGGGTTTCATGTCGTTAATTTGGGGGTACTGTTAGTCACATTTCAATATTTCCGTTAAGTGTTTGTTAGTTTAAAGTTAGTCATACGGTGTCGTTTAGTAGAAGGGTTAGTTTGTTATTTCCGTTATATGAGAAGGGTAGGATTGGGAATTGTCTTGTAATGTATCACGTTATGTTCAACGTGAATTGAGGTTTGCAGTATCAATGAAAAATTATAACAATTTCCTCCCCAAAATTCTTCTTCTCTTTCTCAGCCCAATTTATCTGTTCTCATCTCAATTCTTCTTCTGTTTTCTCAATTTAAATTCTTCTCTCAGCTCTCTCTCTCTCTCTCTTCCTCTATCTCAGCTCATCTCAATCTATTTCTCTCTATTCTTCACTTTCGTTGTTAAATTCACGATATCTCTCTCTGTAAATTGTAAATTGACACTCAATTTACAGAAAATCAGTGTTAAATTACCAAGTTCATAACAAGTGGTATCAGAGCCTTCTCGATCAGTGGATAGCTCAGCGAAGAAGATGGACAATAGTTTTGAAGCTCCGGATTATGGATTCAAACGCATGAAGGAAACGATGGACGATATCAAACAATTGTTGTTGGAAATGGTGAAGGATAGGTCATCCGATCTGGTTGATGGTAAGAGGATTCCTGATTTTCCTCGTTTCAATGGTGATGATCACCTTTGGTGGATACTCAAATGTCGCAATTACTTTTACTTAAGATCTATTCTGGAACATGAGAAGGTTAACTTAGCTACGATGCATCTGGAAGGGAGTGCCAAGTTGTGGTTCTATGTCTATAAGGAAGAACTGAAAGGATTACCATGGGAGGATTTCGTACAGAAGGTGAAAGATAGATTTGGCACTAATAGAGACCCGATTTCTTCTACTAAAGCTGTGAAGGTAAATAGCTCCATAACTCCTGTCATCATCGATCAAGGCTCTGTAAAGGTAGAAATTACTGATGCAAGTCCTGTGAATCATAATGCAAGGATAGATCAGACTGCAATGGTGCACACCAAGTGTTCGATATAATGCCAAGGTGAAATAATGGTGGACACAGAAGGTTGGGTAAAGGATCCACAGGTATTGGCAATTCATCGTCAATTTGATGGAAATCGAGACGAGTTTCTTAATAGGAATGAAGTGGAATCTCTTTTTGTTGCCATAAACCCCGTAGTTAAGGCTTTTGATGAGAATTTTGATGCTTATATCGAAGAGATCTTGGACGAATATGGGGAAACTATTGATGGTGAGAGAGGACTTATATATCTGGGTTTGTATTTTTGCTATCTCGACGGTATCGGCAATGTTGAGTGTGATTTTGCTACGTTAGTGCTTGATCAAAAGTCGCATGAAGATGGTGATGAGTTAGAAGAAGGTGAGGATTCAGATTACTCAGGAGATGTTGTTGATAAGACCCAACAAGATGACGATGATGCAAGCGACATTGATCGAGAGTTTGATACCTTGGGATTTGACCGGAAACCAAATGAAGGTAAAGTTTCTGACAGTTCATCTGATCCTACTACTTACAGTTTAAATGTTGTTAATGAGGAAATCACTGATACTATTGATAGTCCTGTTAATATTGTTGTGAATAATTGTGCAACCTGTTTGACGTCAAATGATTTTAAGATCCAAGTTGAGAAGAATGGATGAGATGTTGATGGTTGTCTGAATGAAAACGGGTTGGGTATTTTTTCAATGCACTCCAACTGTTCGATAAAATGCACGACAGAATTAATGAGGGAGTTGATTGACTCAGGTGCTGAGTTTATTTATGTTCTTGAAATGGTAGTCGAGTTACAAGAAGTTGGGAAAAAATTCATGGATGGTAGGTATCATATTGTAGATGAGAGGGAAATGACTATTCCAATATTTTATCTATATTTGGATATTTTAAAAATGGGTTTAGGATCATCAAATGAGTTATTGTGGGATCCGGGAGGATGGTTGAAAGATAATGAGCCAGACTTGAGCAATTTTGAGCATCATGATTTGATTAGGTCAAGTACTTTGAAGAGGCCTTCAAGCATCGACAATTCTGATTTGATCTATGATGCAACATCAGAAGACTCTACAAGGGGTATTGAGCACCATGACACCTTAGTAGAAGGCACGGATTATATATTACTCCCACAAGAAGTTTGGAATCAATTATATGCATGGTATGGAGGGGGTCCTACATTGGCACGAAAAGTAATAAATTCTGGTTTGTCTCGAAACGGGGTATGCAGCAGAAGTATATCCTCTACGCCTTCAGCTTCATCCGATGCCGAAGGGTGACCAGTCTGCCATAAGAATTAGCAAAAAGGAATCAATGGGAGAACTTCACAGAAGAGCTTGTGATATTTTTGATCTTAATTCAGACCAAGTATGTATTTGGGATTACTTTAGCCATCAAAAGCATGCATTGATGAATGATATGGATAAGGCGCTCGATGATGCCAGCATACAGATGGATCAGGATATTCTGGTGGAGGTCATTAATCCAAATCGTGGGTGTCTTAGGTTACATTCGGGAGAATGGTTTTACGAGAGAATGAATCTTCTGTCATTGTTGAGCCTTTAAAGTCGAGCGTTACGATAACGGGAGCAAGCAAGGGGTTGTCTAGGAATGGCAGTTCTGAGTTGTCACAAATTCAGAATCTGACTTCTCCTATCAAAGAATCGGACAGGGCACCTAGTGTCCGTGGCATTATTACAAGAGGTTCTTCTGGTGGTCTTACTGGATTGTTAAATCTGGGAAACGCTTGTTTTATGAATAGTGCAATACAGTGCCTCGATTATGCAGAGAAAGTTTTTGGTGAGATGGAAAGTAAAGATACAGTTTCATGGAATGCTATGCTTGCTGGTTATGCAATACATGCACATGGAAATCATATCGTGCCTTTGATTTTTTCTCACTTATGCAAGAGAGCTCAGTAGAGGTTGATCATGTTTCCTTCCTCAGTGTCCTATCAGCTTGTCGACATTCAGGTTTGGTGGAAGAGGGCAGAAAAATATTTCATTCCATGCATAAGAAGTCCAATCTTGAACCGAACTAAGAACACTATGCTTGTATGGTAGATTTGTTAGGAAGGGCTGGCTTGTTTGATGAAGTTTAGAATTTAATCAAGACAATGCCCATGGAACCTGATGCTAGAGTTTGGGGGGCATTATTGGCTGCATGCAGAATTATCAAGTTGCCTAAGGGAATTGGTTAACATAATCCTTGAGGACAAGGATTGTTTGAAGGAGTAGGGAATGTAATGATCTGGGTTTCATGCCGTTAATTTGGGGGTACCGTAGGTCACATTTCAATATTTCCATTAAGTGTCTGTTAGTTTAAAGTTAGTCATACGGTGTCGTTTAGTAGAAGGGTTAGTTTGTTATTTCCGTTATATGAGAAGGGTAGGATTGGGAATTGTCTTGTAATGTATCACGTTATATTCAACGTGAATTGAGGTTTGCAGTATCAATGAAAAATTATAACATTTTCCTCCCCAAAATTCTTCTTCTCTTTCTCAGCCCAATTCATCTGTTCTCATCTCAATTCTTCTTCTGTTTTCTCAATCTAAATTCTTCTCTTAGCTCTCTCTCTCTCTCTTCCTCTATCTCAGCTCATCTCAATCTATTTCTCTATGTTCTTCACTTTCGTTGTTAAATTCACGGTATCTCTCTCTGTAAATTGTAAATTGACACTCAATTTACAGAAAATCAGTGTTAAATTACCAAGTTCATAACATTTTCATGTCAAAATGTGTGTAAAATTATATAGCAACATCACTTCCTTAATCATCAATTATATATTAAAGGATGCTACCGGTGGCGAAGCCACATGATAGTCACGGGTCATTCGACCCCCTTCAATTTTAGTTTGTGACAATTTTAGTACTTTCAGATTAAAAAAAAAAAATGATAGATTACTACTTAAAAATGATGAATTTATAAATTCTGTGGAAAGTTTGCACTAAATATTACTTTGACCCTTGTATACAAAAAATTTGTACAGTGTACCTTAATTATATTATTTCATAAGCAAGCTTGACCCCTTTCGGCACTAGATGCTACCATATGTCAGAATATAGCTAATTTTTTCTGATCAAGAAATTTACTTCATTTTTTTTTTTTTTGAAACCAAGAAATTTACTTAATTAGAAATTTTGTATCTATTCTCTCTAAAAAAAAGTGTATCTATATTAGCAGTGGTGGATTTACACATCACAAGGAGGGTTGGCACGATTTTTATACGATCGCGACAGTTTGTAATGTGATTTTATAATGTATTTGAAAAATTAAACTTTAGAAAATAAGAATGAGAAAATTTCACACTAGAAGTATATATAGTATAAGATTCGCAATCGTATAAAATATTTGTTTTTATTAATTCATTTTGCTTTTCGTTATAACCACAATAGGTAGGTAAGAGTGCTTTTTAATGATGGTTGTGGTTATGTTGAGATCCAATTTTTTCTC
>JAFEMH010007906.1:47500-71367 GCA_022495995.1 Adenophora triphylla var. japonica
AGAGTTGCTTTCTGGTGCTGATTGGATTGGATGCCCAATCAGTTTGCTGTCTTTACATTTTTTCATGTGGCCTTGTTGGATAATTTAGAGATGCCTTTTTATTTTTAGTAAAGTAAAATCTTTTAAGAGAATAAGAGAAACTAACTTTACCAGTTACCACGAGTACTAATCATTAAAAAAAAAAAAAAAAAACACTCTGTTGACTTAGTAATTTTGTTTGATTTTTAATAGTTAATACCCGTTTTAAATTTTCATCATAATAGTTAAATCAAATTAATATTATTGTTTAAAATTCATTCGTAATAAATATAAAAAAGTGAAAAGATTATTTTTGGGACGGACGAAGTAATAACTTACTAGTATTATTATGGATGGTTGGAAAAACTCCTTTCTTGGATCCAAGATACAATGGATGACCAAATAGGAACTGGCCCGAAATTGTGGAACCGCCACGAATCGGAACCGCCTCAAATGAAAACTGGCGGTTTAGCGGTCCAATTCTGATTTTTACTTTTTAAAAATCGTGAACCGGCGATTTCGAACCGCCTGAATCGAAACCGTCAGAAACCGTTAATCGAACTGTCAGAAACCGTTCCTTTTTTTCTTTTATTTACTTTCTTTTGTTTAGTTTTTTTCTATCTTTTTTTATATACCTTTTTGTAAAAAAAAAATCACTAATAAAAAAAGTCTAAAATATTATTTTCTAATCAATAAAAAATTTTTAAAAAAATAAATATAGGGTAGTTTGTCCCTCTTTTCTTCTATATATTTTCATTTGTTTAATTTTTCTATCTTTTTTTATATACCTTTTTGTTAAAAAAAATCACTAATAAAAAAAGTCTAAAATATTATTTTCTAGTCAATAAAAAATTAAAAGAAAATAAAAAAATAAATATAGGGTAGTCCGTCCCTCTTTTCTTTTATATACTTTCATTTGTTTAGTTTTTTTCTATTTTTTTATATGCATTTTTGTAAAAAAATCACTAATAAAAAAAATCTAAAATATTATTTTCTAATTAATAAAAAAAATAAAAAATAAAGGGTAGTCCGTTCTCTCTTCTTTTATATACTTTCATTTGTTTAGTTTTTTTCTATCTTTTTTTATATAACTTTTTGCAAAATATTTCAGTAATAAAAAAATTCTAAAACAGTTTTTCTATTAAAAATAAAAAATAAAAACAGTTGAATCGCCGGTTTGTAACCGAAATCGTGAACCGTAAATTCACGATTTCAATTCTGATTTCTCCTTTTTCGAAATCGAAACCGTGTAAATGGTCATCCCAAAAACTTGGCATGTTAACAGATAAGAGGAAATATAAGCCTTTTTAATTTACTTCATTGAAATAAATAAATAAATTCTTCCATATAGGGAAATTGCATTGCACCATTTGGCTCTAACTAGTAGAGACTATTTTTAGTTAATTTGGAAATTTATATATTAAAAAAGTTAAGATTTTTTTTGTCTTTTTTTCTTTTCCTTTTCTTTATTTTTAGGTAAAAGAATATCATAGTTAAAATAATTCCAAGTGAGAGACGGCAACTATAGTGGTTTGCCATTTGTGAATTTTTTTTGCCATTTTTCCACAATTAAATTGAATTTTGTTTCAAGTGTTTGACGATAACAAAGAATAAAGTGTTGAATATTAAATTTAGTTGACCATAATTTGATTTTATCAAACTATCTTCAAGACTAATATTTAATTTTTATGGCATAAAAGTAACACTTGGTTTAGAAATGAGAAAATAATAATATGATATTAATTCTATATGAGAGGCATATTCCCTAACAAATATAGACAAGTTTTGATATCAATCACCCTACAAATTACATTGGAGAGGGGTATATGACCTTCTCTTGGCCAACAACCTTGTACCCCCTTGATTTAACTTTATTCATTTCTAATTACTTTACGTCAGGTCAAATCAGCTGTGCGCGTTAATTGCGCGAATATAGCAAAAATAAGATAAATATGAATAATAGTACGCTCAACCGTCGGTGTACATGATTATTTGAACATAAACAGTTATTATCCGTGAGTGTCGAGCATTTGTCGGATATGTTTTGAATTAAGAACGTATAAAAACTGTCTGTCATGTTCATAAAAGCCGGTGATAGTTGGTTTGGCGGTCATCAGCCATCAGTCCATATGCGTTTGACCTAGGAATAAATGATTATTAGAATCGTACTTATATTCGAGTCTAAGTACAATTTTATTGGTTGATTAATCTAAACTAATTTTATTAAGAGACATCTAGTCCCAAGCTCCAACTCTAAATCCCATTGTGGTTTTGAGTTTTGCTTGAAACAATGGGCTAGTTGGCTGTTTAGGACTTAATTAATGAAGATTAGTGGGGTTGCTTGGTGTTTAACACTTAATTAAATATTAATAATCCTTCAGAGTACACACCAACACCTTGCATGAATCCTAATGCAAATAAACTTAAAACAATACTATCATAAAGAAAACTATCTAAACATAAATAAGGATAGTTTATGCAAATAAACTTAAACCAAAATATCATAATAACGTAGTACTCCGTCCCAAAATATTTATAGTTTTAAAACTCTTTACACATATTAATAAAAGTAATTTATAAGTATATACTCCCTCCGTCCCTAAATGTTTGTCCCGTTTGACTTTTCAAACATTTTAATTTAGTGATTTTGAAGCTTTAATTTTGGTTATTTTTACGAACGCTTTGAAAATTATTGATAATATACACCCCCGTTATGTAATACTCCGTCCCTAAATGTTACAAGTTTTGAAAATTTAGTGATTTTGAAGCTTTAATTTTGGAAATGAGACTAACTTTTTGGGACAAAGGAAAATGAGAAATGGGACAAACATTTAGGGACGGAGGGAGTATTAGATAGACTAAATTACACTTTGAATATTTTAAATACCTAAGCAATTGAACTTTTTACAATGACAACTATCTAAACATATATAAGGATAGTTTATGCAAATATGCCAAAGTTTTATGAAAAAATGTAAAACTACAAGTATTTTCAGGCAAAACATCTCTCATAAAAATGCAAATATTTTAGAATTGCCATTCTATCGAGAGTCAGTTCCAAAATAGATCTATTTTTCATTGAAGAGACATTATGAAAATAATTAATTTTGTAAATTTAATCCCGAACATGCATTACTAAATTTTTCATTTTGCAAGTATATATAATAAAGTGTGTAAAATTTTTTGGTAAAAATATACATTTATTTTGGGAAAAAATTGAAAATATATTAATTTTATTCTGTTTTTGTTTTTGTTTTTGTTTTTTTAACGGTATTTCCACTTTGCCAGGGCTTTTTCCGAACTTGAAATGAAAGCTGACATTAGTGGCCTTGTAGACATTACTACTTTTATTTGCCATTGAAAGTCAAGTTTGGGCCTATCTGAATTGGGCTTATACTATAATCTTATTGGGCTCTCAAATCCTTCTTGATGTAGGTTGGTAGAAGACAGCAACGACAGAAACAGAGGCAAGCAACAAGGCAGCAACGACAGAAACAGAGGCAGGGCGTCTGCAAGCGAGGCGGGCGCCTCACCCTAGGCCAGGCGGGCGCCTGGAGAGCAGCGGGAACTTCAGCTTGTGGCAGAAACAGTACAGAAGCAGCGCCGGAAGAAAATCTGATTTGGGCTTGATTTGGGCTTGATTTGTTTTATGGGTTTTAGGGCTTTAATGAATTATTAAGTTAGGGTTTTATTTATTTAGGATTCCTAGAATCTTCCTCTTAGTAGTATAAATAATAAGTTAGGGTTTTTGTATTAGGCAGACTTCGATTATATGAAATAGAAAAGAAAAGCTTGAAGCTTTCTAAATTGTTTCTTGTCATTATCGTTCGGTCATTCTATTCTCTAGCCACCGTCGGCATTATTTGGTATCAGAGCTCCGATTCGAATATCAATGGCTGAACGAGGACGCGTTGCTCGTGGTGGACGAGGTGGTCGATGGAGCAGCCGTGCAACGGAGCCCCAAGAAGATGACCATCATCGCAAACGAAGTCGTCGCAATATCGAGATAGATGAGATACGAAGACAGATTCAAATACTCCAGAACTGCATGGATCGCGTGGTGCTTCCAGCGAAGAAGGGTTCAGATCCAATTTTTCCAGCCGAGGACAGGGAGTATCAAGAGGGGATGGATTCCTTCGCCCAAAATCGGGGACATCATGACAAATATGCAGCTAACCGTTCGAGGGATGTCGATATGAGGATCGAAATTCCGGAGACCGAAGGTAAGGCAAATCCTAATGATTTCTTTGATTCTTGGATTGATACTGTTGAATTCAAAGAGGGTTTTTTTATCGAATCTCCAAGTGAGGAAAATCTTGTTGATTGGTCAAAACCCCCTCTGTTTGATGCAACTCCGAAAAATTTGATTGATTCTTGGGTGGATACTGTTGGCTTTAAAGAGGGTTCTTTGTTCGAATCTTCAAGTCAAGAAAATCTTGTTGATTGGTCCAAACCACCTACTTTTGATATGTGTCATGGTGACGTTTGTCAAGTGACGACAACCGATCCTGTTTATGACAATAAATCATCTGCTGAGTCAGATAAGGAGACCGAGGAAGTATTTGATAATCAAGGGGCAACCGTGGTGTGGACATTTGAAGCGGTGACCGTTAATCTTCGCTACATAGATCCGTTTCACACGTATGTCCCCCGTTCTTCTGTTCGAGACATTATTCAGAAATTAATTATTGAGTTTTTCGTATCAATGCATTGGGCCGATTGGATGGATGTTGTCACAAGGGCAATGAAGTTTAGAGTTCGTCAAGGGCATCAAATTCCTTTTGAGGATGGAGTTCAGATTTTTCGGGGTATCGTGGTGTTCATATTGAGGGTATTGACTCGAGGACGAGTCTTTTCTAAGCTGGGGAGGATGATGCGGAGTTGGCGAAGCGCGGCAGCGAAGCTTGAGAGGCAACGGCAAAGCGACGGCAGCGAGAAACGAGAGCGGGGCATGCACAGCGAGACGGGCGCCTCACCCTAGGAAATCTGATTTGGGCTTGGATTGGGCTTGAATTGTGAACATACCAAAAGTGTCGAGTTGGGCCAAACGAGTAAAGTCCAATTACAGACAGCCTTGGTCTCCACATTCCCAATAAGGCTGGTCCAATCAAAACAAGGCCCAAAGCCCATCTCAAGTATCAGTCGACTAAGCCCATGGTCCGACCTACCAGGTCCCGACCTAACTTAGTCTGACCTCATGATCCATATTACAATTCGGGTACGAACCATGCTCTACCCGATAGTCAGGTCGACCATATCACGAGTGGCGACCTCGACCTAAATCAACAAGTGACGACTTGATACTTGAAGGCGTATTTGGTTGAACAATTCTCGTATTTGGTTGAACAATTCTCATAACCACATCCCTACAAATCAGGGGCCGTTATAGACACGTTCCCACAATCAAGTAACTGCCGCTACAATCTCGGAGCACATGTCGCCTCCCCAAAAATACATCACTCTTGTCTATAAATACTTCATCACTACCAAACGGTGAAAGGTAACTGCCATTTTGTATTCTGAGTTCATTATTCAATACATTTTGAGCTATAATATACCGTTATCTTACTCTCACGCCCGAGTGTCTTCGCCGGAGACACATCCGGCTAGTCGTGGGTTCTGATTTCAGGTCAAGGAGCCAGGTGATTAATCTTGCCACGTGGAGGATTATTGATAAGCACAATTCCTGCAGCATCAGTTTGGTTCCATTGCCGGGAATCGTGCTTTAAACTTGACCTCGAAAACTCCATCAACCTGCAACAATGGTGACTTCAGAAGGACACGTATCTGAGGCTTCACTTGGGCATGAAGAAGTAAACAACAACAACATGAACGCAAACGCTGAGAACCTTAACTTGCCTCCTCCCCCACCGAATCGTCCCCTTGGTAGGGCCACACGCTCTACCGGTGTCGTTGATGGCGAGGATTGCACTGACACAAGGAGAGGGAAAAGGCATATGGATGGGCAAGGAGTTCCACCTCCTCCAAAACGTCCCATTGCTCGAGGTGAATGTGGGAAACGGGGGTAGGCCCCTCCACCAACCCCATGAGCAAGAAGGAGATGATGTTGGAGCGAGCTCGGATTCCGGCCGACTTGATAGCCGTGGAGGAGCGGAAGCGGTGACATGCGCTACGAAAGAGTGGCACGTACTCGGAGTCTCTAATGGACGACAGAGACCGGGGAGTGCTAGGCCGAATGAAGGTGTGGGACAAAATGGTGAGGACGGGATAGTTCGTCGAGCTCCCACTATTGTTCATGTGCCCGATAACGATTTAAGGGCTAGCCTCAGCGAAGCGAGGAGCGGGAGGCTCAATCGATTTGAGGACTCAATTAACGGCCAATAGAAGCAGACGGGTTTCACCGGCTAGGGCAGCGAGGTCGGGATCTCATAGAGACGAGGAATGGGCGCGGGTCGCACTGTAGGAGGAAAGGCGCAAGTCGCCACATGGAGATAACGGGCGCGGTCGCCATCTGGCTGTGCGAGGCGCGGAGTCGCCTCAAAGAAGTAACAGGCATAGATCTCCGGTAAGATCGGAGAGGACCAATTCCAGCGGGGACGAAGGAGTAGGCATGTGACTCCCTCTAGAAGTGAAGGCCGGAAGTCGAATCTGCGCCCCTCCCAGGAGATGAAAGACCCGATGCTAGGGAATGGCTATTGATGAAAAGAAGTTCGAACAATGGGAGGAGGAGAAGAAAAGGAAGGCTGGAAAGGTCGAACGAATTGACTTTGCTCTTCGACCTTTATCCGAAGAAATCGAGATAGTCGACCTCCTCCTACTTTCGGGTTGCCACTTACGGAGAAGTATTCGGGGTCGACCAATGCAAGGAGTCATATAGCACATGCAGAGGCCACCATGTGTTTTGTCGCCAATGAGGACGACAATATGTGCAAAGCCCTCCTAAGCACGCTTCTTGGGGCGGCCTTAACTTGGTTGACAGTGCGGCGCGGGTAGCATCAATACTTGGACATGCTTGAGGACAAAGTTCTTGGATCGCTTCTCATTGCGGGAGCTCGGAAGATGGCTGTCACCGATCTGAATAACTTGGTGCGGGCGAAGAATGAAAGCTCCATGAGCTACTTCACCAAGTTTAAGGAAATGGTTGATAAGATAGAGGAAGACCTCGCGATAGGGAAGTCATTAATTGCTTAGAAACGGTATTTCCTCGGCGGACATGGACTACGAGCTCACGGTCCGAGCAGTCAACTCGACGGGAGTTGTTTGAAAAGGTGTACAATGTTGCCCTAGGCGAGGAAAGGAAAGAGAAGAAGAATGGTAAGAGTCCTAAGGTTGAGGCCTCGATGATAAGAAAGACTCCAACAAGAATGGAGGAAATAATAAAAATGGAAAGAACAGGACTAGGGCAACGAGAGAAAGTGCAGAGGTTTTCCTCCCCTTACGGTGAGTCGAACGAAATTATGAATGCCATCGAGCTGGCTCCTCCGGTCCCAATGAATCCGGGAAACAAGTTTAGGAGGGACAACGGCAAATGCTTTGCGACTACCCACAAAGGCTGGTCATCTCACGAGAGGATTGCTTGGGATTAGCGTATCATCCGAGAGAATGGTCGACCGGGGAGACTCGAAGCTTACGTGAAAAGGCCTCGGGCGGGTGGAGGCGATCGGCCGGCGGGTGGACAACGGGGACCTAGGCAACCTAGATTGAACACAGGGGTCATTACTGAGCAAGCAGCAGCAACGGCCATCAAGCACAAAATCTTCCAACTCAATAAGGCTCCCATGTGCCTCCAAGAAGAGAAGTCGAGAGATGAAGCAATCGGCTTTTTCCCCCATGAATTGGCTACTAACATGGCAGCTAGAGAGCAAGTTCTCGTCATCCCGGAGTCTCGTGACGGATGTACGACGAGCGAACTCTTAGTCGGCACGGGGGCTGCAAGGATATTTTGTTCTACAAAACTTTTAAAGAAATGGGTCTTAATGATGAGCGATTGGAGAGATATGATGGTAGATTGGAGGGCTTCACCAATCATCGAGTTGATGCGAAAGGCAAGATAGAGCTCGACGTCGACCTAGGCCAACACCCCCTCGGGATCGTATCAAAGGTACAATTTATAGTGATTGATGTAAATAGTGATTATGCCGCTATACTTGGTATCCCGGGTCGGAGTCGCTCTTGGAATGGTGGCATCGATCCCTCATCGGCGAGTCAAGTTCCCTACACCCATTTGGAGTAGGGTGTGTACGAGGCACGGCTCGAGCCTACCTTGATCATGTTCTCGAAAGAAAGAAAGAAAAGGGAGTTGGAAATTGAGGCTGAGATGGTTATTTAAAGTTGTCTCAATCAGTCACCAAAACTACCGGGCTGTCAGCAAATCACCGACGTGGAAGAGTCGACCTATCGCTCAAATGACGAGGTCATGCTTGAGTCGACACGTCACTCTAACACCACGAGGTCGATTCGAGATGTAGTTATGGTCGACCAAGTCATCATAGGCAACCTATGCCTCCGGCTCGACAATAACTCGGGGGCCACCATCGGCGAGGTTGCGGACAAGTTAGATGATATGATAGCGAAGAAGCTCCACATCGAGGGCCGAGGAGAGACAAAGGGTTAAGGAGATAATCATTGAGACTCTACAATTCGGGGATGGACCGAGCTAGAAGGCGTGGATGAGCTAGAGTCGGTAATCACCCAACCTTTCTTACCCCAGACCAAAAAATTCAGATTGGGAAGCGGCTATCGAGTTAAGGAGCGAGCGAAATCATCGAGCTACTCAAGGAAAGTAATGATGTCTTTGTGGAGGGTAGAAGACATGAGGGGAATCAAGGAGGAGGTCGGCGTTCACGGGCGGAAGTCAACCCGACCATAAAGCCTAGACCCCAAAAATTGAGAAGCTTTGCTCGCGACAAGGAAGAGGCCATAAAAGCGAGGTACAAAAACTTTTGAGTGCGGGGATAATAAAGAGGCCACTCATACAACGTGGTTGGCCAACGTGGTCATGGTGAAGAAATCAAATGGCAAATGGCGGATGTGTGTCGACTTCACCACTCTCAATCTTGCTTGCCTAAAGGACGGTTATCCCCTTCCTAGAATCGACAAACTTGTGGATTCTATTCTTTGGGCACTCCACCCTCGGTTTCTCGACGCTTACTCGGGATATCACCAGATTAAGATGCACGAGGATGACATAGTCAAGACGGCATTTCAAGCGGTGGAGGCATCTCTTGCTACAATATGATGTCGTTTGGATTAAAGAATGCGGGCGACTTATCGGAGGATGGTGAACAAAGTCTTTGCCTCGCAAATTGGTCGAAATATGGAAGCTTACGTGGACGACATGGTCATCAAAACTAATTTGGACGTCACGTAGTCGACTGAAGGAAACATTCGCTAACTTGCGAGCAAACGACATGAAGCTCAATCCCGGTAAGTGTGTCTTTGGAGTTGCGGTGGCAAGTTCTTGGGATTTATGGTATCTCAAAGAGGCATAGAAGCCAATCCGAGAAAAAATCAAGGCGTTAGTCGACATGAAAGCTCCCACCGGTGTCGAAAGAGATGCGGCGACTTAACGGAAGGGTAGCGGCTCTTGGTCGCTTCATATCAAAGTCGGCGAGAGAGGTCTCTCCCCTTCTTGAAAGCATTGAGGGGACGAAAAATTTTGAGTGGACGACCGAATGTCATTCGTCGTTTCAACAATTGAAGGATTACCTCGCTACTCCACCTTTGCTAAGTAGCCCAACCCTTGGTGAGACCTTATTTGTATATGCATGCATGGGAGACAAGTCGGTTGCGGCGGTGTTGATTAGAGAGGATGAAGGGCTTCAAAAACCAGTATATTACATCGCCAAAGGCCTTATCGAGATGTGGAGAGCGAGATACTACAATGCTTTGAGAAGGTCGCTTATGCCCTAGTCGTGGCTTCAAGGAAGGCTGCGAGCTTATTTTCTGGCTCATCCAATTGTGGTTCTTACAAATGCCCCCTTAGAAAAATTCTTCACAAAGCCCAGGAGAGTTCGGTCGACTTCTCGGATTGGTCAATTGCCCCTTCGAATTTGACATTGAGTATCGACCTCGAAAGGCGTTGAAGGCTCAAGCTCTAGGCGACTTCTTGGTCGAGCTTACGTTCACCAAGGAAGACGACGAGCGGCGAGCTCCAAAAGAAAAGGCTAAAGGGAAGGAGTCGAGAATCCCAGGTCGCCATCGATGCCTACCCGTCGATTCTTTGGAAGGTCTATTCGGACGGATCATCGACCAAGAATAGCAGTGGAGCCGGGATAGTGCTAATTGAACCAGTAGTCCAGGCTGTGTATGAGGAATCACTAAGGTTCAAGTTTGATGCTTCCAACAACCGGGCCGAATATGAAGCTTTGATAGCGGCTATAGAATACGCCAAGTGTTCTTGGAGCGACTAAGATCATGGCTCTACCGCGATTCACAATGATAGTCAACCGGGTCGAGGCGAGTACGAGGTACTTAGTGCCACACCGATCAAATCTTTGCGACCTGGTGAAGGAAGCGATAAAAGATTTGGAATTCGGGAAATTCAAAGAATTGGACGAGAAGACAATGAGCTAGCTGACCTCACTCTCGAAGTTAGCCGCTTCGGATGAACCACATGATGAACCTATCTCCTTCCTCGAAAGTCCAGCCTATGAAAGAGTAAAAAATTCAATGCATAGATGATCCCACAAGAAATTGGACTCGGGAGAAGTGTTGGATCGAGGAAATGAAGGCATACATAGAAAGTGAAGAGCTACCGAGATGACGAGAAGAAGGCTCGAGCTATCAAAAAGAAAGCTCCAAGGTATGTCATTCGAGCGACACTGTTCGAAGATCTTATACTCGACCATTACTCAAGTGCATCCACCCTCAAGAGGTCGCCCTATTGGTACACGAAGTACATAGTGGAATTTGTGGTGGACACCCGGGGCCAGGACTCTTGGCGACAAGTTAATCACTTTGGGGTACTGCGGCCACACATGAGAGGCGACACTCACAACTTTGTTCGGCAATGTGATCAATGCCAAAGGTTTGCCAACCTTCCCCATGTGCCTACAACAGAGAAAACTCCTGTGATCGCAGCTTGGCCATTTGACATGTGGGGCGTCGACCTGATTGGACCCTTCCCTCCCGCCCGAGGAAACTGCAAGTATGTGATCGTCGCCATAGATTACTTCACTAAATGGGTTGAGGCCAAACCATTAGCTCGCATCACAGAGGAAAATGCTATCAACTTTATTCATGACTTCATTTGGTGTCGGTTTGGTTTTCCTCGAGCTATAGTGTCCGACAATGGTTTACAGTTCTCCCAGACCTTCGAAGCAGAAATGAAGCGAGTTGGAATCAAACATTGGAAATCTTCTGTCGCCTATCCTCAAGGAAACGGCCAAGCTGAGGCAGCAAATAATCTTGTTCTATCTTCGCTCAAAACAGGACTCGTAGGTCGACGTAACAATTGGTTGGACGAACTCCCCCTTGCTCTTTGGGCAGTCCGTACAACCACTCGGGGGCCTACGGGGGAAACCCCTTTTGCTCTCACATATGGGTCAGAGGCAATGGCACCTGCTGAGCTCAGATTTCCCACTGCCAGAGTGACTTTTTTCAATCAAGAGCAGAATGACACCAACAGATTGATCGACTTGGACCTGATCGACGAGAAGCGAGAAACAGCCTACCTCCGAATGGTCAACTACAAGCAGCGAACTAAGAGCTACCACGACAAGAAGGTCAAGGCAAGGTCGTTCCAAGTGGGAGATTATGTGTTGAGAAAGATCGAAGCAACGGGTAAAAGGACCCGGCGACAAGCTATCTCCTAGCAGGAAGGTCCCTATGTAGTCACTCGAGTCGTCAAGGAAGGAACCTACATGATAGCTCATCCTGGAGGTGACGAGTTGAAACATCCTTGGCATGCTACTCACCTCATCAAATACTACTTCTAGTTTTCAATTTCAAAGTTCAAGTTTGTGTTAAAGCTAGTTTCGAATTGATGTAAGCATGATTCCTACTTCAATGAAAAGCGCAGTTTATTCGATCAAACATAGTGTTACATTAATATCAACAAGCTCGACTCTTAGTCAGCTTCGTTCTAACAAGCTCGATTCTTAATCAGCTTTGTTTATTTGACAAGTCCGACTCTTAGTCGAGCTTCGTTCCTAACGAGCTCGACTCTTAGTCAGTTCATCTTAGCTCGACTCTTAGTCAGCTTCACCCTAACAAGCTCGACTCTTAGTCAGCTTCGTTCTAACAAGCTCGATTCTTAATCAGCTTTGTTCACTTAACAAGTCCGACTCTTAGTCGACTTAGTTCTAACAAACTCGACTCTTAGTCAGCTTGATTTACTTAGCTCGATTCTTAATCAGCTTTGCCTATTCAACAAGTATGATTCCTAATCAACTTGGTCCTAATTAACTCGACCCCGGGTCAGTTTCAATGGTATGAACAGGTTCGACTCATGGTCAATCTCGTTCACAAAAAAGTTAACCAAGTCTGAGGTCGACTAAACCAACAAGATCAAGTCGCCTCTAGGCTCAAGTTGACTCATTTATATTATCTACATCTAGCTCGACATACAATATGGAATGGAAAACATACAACATTCTGAGAACAAAGGTCAGCTAAGATTAAATACGAAAAGCCTCCCAAAAGCGGGCCAAGACTTGAGCAGAAATTAACTTACAAAAGTATTATGCCTCCCAGCTGGGATAAGGCATACGAGATAATGTTAGACAAAAGACAAAGATATTGTTTGGGACTTGTTCATTACAACTCAATAAAATCAAGAGTCTTGGACTACATCAGCTTGGTCGTCAATGGAAGCTCGACCTTCACAATCTTCTCGTTCTTTGGGGCTCTATAGGCTTACCTGATTCAGAATATGTCTGCTCAGTTTCAATGTCCATGGCTTCAGCATCGTCGAGTTCCGCCAAGACCACATCAAAATTTCTATCAAGAACAGGGGGAGCTTCCCACTTCTCGCAGTGATCCTCCTCATCCTCTTGGGCAATGAAAGCTAGATCATTTTCAAGGTAAGGAACGAGCGAGTGACCACCACGAGCCGTCATATCATATTGAGACTCAGTAAACCAACGAGCTAATTGCTCGATGGTAACCGTAGCCGTTGGATCTACAAGCGCACGACGGGCCATGTGTCTCTTGCCGACCTCAAGAAAATCTTGTGCTTTGGCCACAATGGCATTATAGAACTCGTCTCCCTCCTTGAACTTATCCACAGCATCAGGGCCAGCCTTCTCCAGAGCCTCCTTCCATTTAGCTCGAGCTGAGTTGTGCTCCTCGTTAAGCTCTTTCAAAAAAGAATCTTTATCTGCGAGAAGCTTGGAGACAGTGGTAAGCTCGACCTTCGTCTTCTCATGAGCAAGGCGCTCAGCATCCCTTTCTGAGGTCACTTCCTTGAGTTTGGATTCTGTAGCTTCAAGGTCGGACAAGGCTTTTGTCTTTACCATCTCATTGGCTTCATATGAATTGTCTAGATCGTTGTACTTCTCCTTCATATCCGCAAGCTCTTTAGCCTTTTTGGAATAATCTTTGAGGGCCTGCCTCTCCCTCTCAATGGAGGCCCTCCAGGAGCTCTTAACCTGCTCGACCATGGTGAGATTCTATATTCCAGAGAAATCAAAGAAGTGTTAGCATGTAATTTCAGTTGATCGAGTAAGAGAATAAGCGACTAGAAAGAAAGAGAAAGTGGGAAGTTACCTCGCAATGAGCCATCCCGGGATCAGCGAGAATTCTTCGGGCGTTATGCCCTTATCGACCAAGGCGAGACGGCGAGACCCACATCCACGAAACTCTTCTCACAATCACACGACCCAAGTTCGTATGCAGGTAGCGGCGACTCGAAGCAATTGAGTCCTTCGAGAGGAGGGACGTCACTCAACCTCCTCATCATTTCTTCCAGAGACTCTTTACTTGGGGAAGAGGAAGTTGGTGGAGGCAATTGGCTCGAGGACACAGATTTGCCTTTCTCGGATCGAGACCTCTTCCGCGAGCTCAAAGGACGATCATCATCATCATCTTCTTCCATGGCATCATCATCAATATTGACGATGATCTGAGGACTAACCACACTTACCCCGGCCCGAGGGATTACGGCATTGGCATCGAGAGATTGGGTCGGAACTCAAGCTGGGTCCTAAGCGGCTGTTGGACTCATCACCTCCTCATTAACATTGGCGAGGGGGTCCCACTCAGCGAGGGATTTTCCAACTCAGTCTCTTCCATGGGGATCATCCCAGCCAAGTCCTTGGGCAACAAATTGTTCCTCGCAGCAGCCTCCCTCTCTCGACTCGCTCTGGCATTGGCTGCCCCATAGGCTTTCTTAGCTTTCTTTTTATCTGACGCCCCTACTATTCGAACCATTGCTGCTTCTTGTTCGGGAGTCAAAGCGTATGACATCAAAGTGATCAAGTATTAGCTCGGCAGAGTCAAAGCAGTTCTATGTACGAGCTAAAGCGTTCTATAACGAAGTAATTGATACGATGCAAGCGGTTCTATGTACGAATTAACTAATTCTACATACGAGAAGCAGCAATTTGATAAGTACCCAAGTGGCAATTCGAGATAGTTCTATGTACGAGCTAACTAGTTCTACGTACGAGCGGGCGATGGACGAGCTAAGGATTGTGTATGCAGCTCAAAATATTTCTGTGCGCCTATAAAGAGCTACTTATGCAAGTTAACAGTGGACGAGCTAATGAAGGGAAACGAGTAAACCCTTACCACCAATGTGTTCTCCATTTTCCTTGCAATAATTGTCTGTCTTCTGGCAAAATTGGCAAGTCTCCTCAAATCTACCCAAAGAGTGAGTAACCCAATCAGGATACATCTGGCATCTCAACACAGGAACAAGGGGCTCCACTACTCCATCCCCAGGCATCATCCCAGCTTGGATATAGTTGTATTTGGTTGTTCCTAAGGATTCCCAGCTGATAGGCCCATCCTTGACCAACGCACACAGCTTTTTGTACAAAGTTTGGTACCAAGGAGGCTCCCAATAATTGTCCTCACTGATAACATCAGATTCATCATTGGGCAACGGAAATTCCCATCCCAGCCTGCTCTCAACCAAAACTACATGCGAGTTCCAGCAATTGTGTTTATTTGGAAGGTTGGCAAACAACTTGGGAGAGTTGGGCTTGGAGGGAGTACTAATTCCCCAATCATGCTTATCAAGCTTAGCACCAAAAAATTCTTTAAAAACCTTCATACAAGGCTCATGGCCCAAAAACCTACACACCATTGCAAAACATACCAGTACTCTACAAGTGTTGGCCCCAAGAAGGGGAGGGCATCCATACACTCGAGGAATTCATTGATAAAGGGATCCAACGGCAACCTCAACCCAGCCTCGAACTGCCCATAGAAGAAAGCGACCTTAGTAGCATCTCTAGTGAAGGTAGCACGGTATTTGGCCAAAAATTCTTTCTGACTAAGGATGGTCACCCTAAAGTCTGCCCTATCTACCCCACAGAAGTTGTAGATCACATCATAACGGGATTCCATATTCTTCCTCCCACGGGTAGGTCGTTGGGGCACATAGCCCCTCTCATTCTTGCCTGGCACCACATTGGGCCCAAATGCGTTGACAATTCGAGGACCAGAAGAAGTTGAGGCAGCGTTCCCTTCTTGAGTCGCCATATATGTACAAGCAAAAGAGGAAGCAGGGGAGTCGGTCCTATGATCATGTTCGGTCGACCTACCTAAGGACGACCTAGACTCCCAGGAAAACCTATTCTATTTCTAAGGAAGGAGGGCTTTTGGACGTCCCTAACATAAAACAAGGTGATATGGTCAAGCAGTTCATGGAATAGATGAAAAGCGACAACATTTGAGTCGTCAATCACCACATTTTCAATTTCCCCTACAATGGGCAGCCCTATCTCAGTGTAATTCAACCCCCAACTAGTCAAAATGGAGGCACACTCATCCAAGGACATCACTCTCCACTCACTTGTTCACATTCTTGCATGCCCTACGGTTAACGGTGCAGAGTAGCCATACCACGCCCCTGGTTCGCAACTAAAGGTCCTAGACATGGCGGAAACGAAGAACAGTGCATAAATTAAAACCTTAAAAGCAAGGATACGAGGGAAATACCTTAATTAATTGCGGAAGGTAGGTTCGTTCTTTGAAGCCGAGAACTAGATTTAAATCTTGCTGCAATCCCATGATTATCGCCGGAGAAGAAGAGTTTTAGGACGGTAAAAGTTCTAAACGAAGGGGATTTTTGCTATTTATATTTTCCTAAATTTGGAAAGGGAAAGGAAAATCGAAATTAATTTTCCAAAATTAAAAAGCTGAAGCGGTTTTCGAGAAGGAGTTCCAAACGTCGAAATTGTAATCATTACGACAATCGGCGCTCCTTCATCTCCAGCCGTTCATGCGCCAACGATCAGGATGTTGCCACGTCATCAGTCGACCTACTTGGGACTAGCATCGACACTGCGAGTAAAGCAATTTTCGTCGAAAATCTTCTTAACTTCCAAGTCGACGAAGTCAACTCGAAAGTTGGGGGCCACTGAACATACCAAAAGTGTCGAGTTGGGCCAAACGAGTAAAGTCCAATTACAGACAGCCTTGGTCTCCACATTCCCAATAAGGCTGGTCCAATCAAAACAAGGCCCAAAGCCCATCTCAAGTATCAGTCGACTAATCCCATGGTCCGACCTACCAGGTCCCGACCTAACTTAGTCTGACCTCATGATCCATATTACAATTCGGGTACGAACCATGCTCTACCCGACAGTCAGGTCGACCATATCACGAGTGGCGACCTCGACCTAAATCAACAAGTGACGACTTGATACTTGAAGGCGTATTTGGTTGAACAATTCTCATAACCACATCCCTACAAATCAGGGGCCGTTATAGACACGTTCCCACAATCAAGTAACTGCCGCTACAATCTCGGAGCACATGTCGCCTCCCCAAAAATACATCACTCTTATCTATAAATACTTCATCACTACCAAACGGTGAAAGGTAACTGCCATTTTGTATTCTGAGTTCATTATTCAATACATTTTGAGCTATAATATACCGTTATCTTACTCTCACGCCCGAGTGTCTTCGCCGGAGACACATCCGGCTAGTCGTGGGTTCTGATTTCAGGTCAAGGAGCCAGGTGATTAATCTTGCCACGTGGAGGATTATTGATAAGCACAATTCCTGCAGCATCAAATTGTTTTATGGGTTTTAGGGCTTTAGTGAATTATTAAGTTAGGGTTTCATTTATTTAGGATTTCTAGAATCTTTCTCTTAGTAGTATAAATAATAAGTTAGGGTTTTTGTATTAGGCAGACTTTGATTATCACGCGAGTGTGATAATCAAAGTGCACTGCTATACAAAAACCTAACAATTATTTATACTACTAAGAAGGAAGATTCTAGAAATCTAAATAAATGAGCCTAACTTAATAATTCACTAAAACAAAACCAATAAAACAATTCAAGCTTCAATTGACCCCAATCAGATTTCCTTCAGCCTTGGCACGTTGCATTCTTTGCGGCATCTTTGAAGTTCCCATTGCTCTCTAGGCGCCGCTGGCCAGGAGTGAGGCGCCCGGCTTACGCATGCGAGCGGCTTTGCCTCTACATTGCGTCGTTCTTGCCTTGTTGCTTGCCTCTACATTTGTCATTCTTTGCGCATACGCCAACCTACATCACTTCTAATTACATATAGATCTAATCTCTTTTAATTGAATGAGAAAAATGTTAGGGTTACAAACATAATATCCAAAGAATATAGGTTGTACTCCATCTTATTGGGCTCTCAAATCCTTTATATTACATATAATCTTAACTAGCCTTGATTGGATATTTAATTAAAGTATATTGGGATCTACAAACATAATATCCAGTAATATGTTGTATTTCATCTATTATTAGAACACGAAATCACGAACAAACGACTAGTAGAGATGGTACCGATTAATACCCTACGACGTGACGATAACATAAAGTGTACGAGTTGAAAGAAACTGTATAAAAACAACGAAAATCTCAAAATAGCCAAAATGCATTACCTTTTTTATTGTGTGCGGATTGGTATTTATATTGTTGTCATTACTGGATATTGATGAATCCGAAGTAAATTATGGAGGGATTGTAGGTGTCATCATTTTCGAGGAGAATGTAGAAAGCGGTTACGTGATTGGCGGCATGGGTTTGTGCACGTTTAATGCAAACTGGGTCGGGTCGCCCAGTAGGTTTAGGTCGACCAATTCGTGCATATTGGCTAGACATAAATTATATAAGCATGGATAGATCGTAAATCTGGACGTAAACTAGAGTGGGATCTATAGAGAATCGGACGATAAAGATTGGGTCGGCCCGATGTAGTTATTGGCGAGTACACATATTTTTGTGATGTTTAGATGGGCCCTTTTTACGGTTGATGGGCCATTGAGCTACCCGTTTGGACGTAAGGGTAGCCCGTTGAGCAAAAAAAAATACTAACTTCAAAAGAAAAAAAATTAATTGATAAACGAGAACTTTTTTAGTATTTTAATATTAAAAATGCAATTGCCAACCAAAATATTTTAAGTTAGGAAGGCTAGGAGATTTTCATCCGTGATGGTTGAGGTATTATTGTTATAATTACAAAATTGAATATGAAAATCTGGTGGAAATGGATAGGGTTGACAAGGGATCGGCTAAACTGGTCAACTAATAACAATACGTGGTCCAATCATTCTTTTCCATTTGTCCATCTAATAAAGTGATGGGTATTACCCTTTGACTTCCAACAAGTTTGCTAAAGTATAGAGAAGAAATGTGGAAGAGAAGGTAAGATGCAATCACATGTTAATTTTTATATACTCCCCCCACCCCCACCCCACCCCACCCCACCCAACCCACACACACACACATTGTGAGTTTATTTCGCTTTTTGATGATCACCGTCTGATTTCATTATGAATTGTTTAAAATAGCGAAAAATCTTTCTTATTAAATTTCACTTGCATTCTCGTTATATACTTTATTTTTATATACGCATGATTATTCTTTCTCATTATTTACTACTCACTCATTCTACTCTCCTATTTAATTTTTCCTGCTTCATGGCAACCTCTCCTCCACCTATTTCTCTCTCCTATTTTTTTTTTAATTTTCGTGTTCAAAAAAATTGATTTACAATGGAATGAGGCGAGGGAGTATATAGAAAGTTATGAGTCAAATCCACATTTTAAATCAATATATTTTGATTAAGTTTTCCTTTTAATCATCATTTTAATTACTCTACTACTGAATACGTGTTAGCTTTGCCCATACACCACAACTTCATTCATTCAGAAATTGTTAATGATGGGTGCGGGAATGTGTGTTTGGGCTCGGGTATTGATGTTGCGAGATGATTGAGGCGATTTTGTGATCTGCACACCATATGAGAAAAGAACCAGTGAAGCTGCGTCGAGAGATTTTAAGAGCAAGCGCCCTCCCGACGTGAGAATCGGTGTATGGGCTGGAAAAATGATGATAATAGGAAGGGTGTGTGATGTGTATAACGTGAACATGCAAATAAGCATTACACTTAGTCCGTGATTTGTTCCCAATATTTATAGTGGATGAGAGTGATATTAAGGGTTTTTCATACGAGCGGGAATTTGGATTGGAGTTCTTAACCGTGGATGGATCATCTTGATTCCCTAGGCGTACACGTGTCACGTGATCCACGATTACTCTGCTTTATGTAAGGGCAGCTGTTGTGTCGACACGGATAAGTAGTTTGCCTTATAAAGGAGAGAAAGTCAACCTGCCTTGGCTGCACGCACGCGTTATTACGCTTCCGCTGATTGCCACGTGAGAATGTCCCAAAGGTCTTCGAATGCGACCTTACCCCAATATAGCTAATTAATCAAGCTTATTGAGGAAAGCTAAATGAAGGGACGACCTGAGTACATGCGTCCGGGGAGGATCGTCGCCTTATCGGGACTCGACGAGAACGAGTGGACGAGCGAGTTAGATCGCTCAGAATTGCGACGACCATCATTCCTATGTTGGAATGGATTACGGCTTGTGAGGAGAAGACTCGTCGTTAGATGGGCTTGGTCCACTGCATTGTGCGGCGACGCCATCCCCTAACACGCCATCGACCAGGGCCATGTCTCCCAAACCTTGATGGGAACTTGCTTTCCCGCCAGGTGAGCTTTGTCGGCCGGCCACTCAGAGAGTTTCACAATATATCTTTGTATTTTTCGTGAGGTTTTGAGTGTTAGTATTCGAAGAGAGTTCTATATTTATTGTTTCTTGAGTTAATGATTATTTATCATTAAAGGGAACTTTTGACCTAGTATTTAATTCATTATATATATAAAAGAAAGGTCTTGCCCTCTGGCGCCCACGTCAAGTTATATATATTTGTGCCCATTGGGCCGGCCCGATCACGAAATATCCCGTTCGGTAGCCCCGGCTCATGGGGCGTCTTCATGGGCCGGGGAGTTTGCGTTTTATCATGGTTGTCAAATGCGGCTAGTCGGTTTAGAAATTTGAATTATGATGACGTCGGCATTGATGACGTGGAGGGCCGAGAGATTCCTTCATTAATTGACACGCGTCCCATGATGGGACATTCGCCTCGAAAATCACAGGAAGTATTTAATGCCCCATCGTTTCGCCGTTTGGATTTCCCAGGTATAAACCACTTAAATCTCCCACAGTATAAAAAGCTTTCTCCCTCCTCCATTTCAAACTTTTCGTAACCTTGAGCATTGAGAGCAAATACGCAAAGGCGATTTCAGCAACCGACGAGGAATTCCGGCGAGCAAGAACCACCGTCTCCGGTGACTGATTTGTTGCAGCTCTTACTCAGCTCGTAAGGCATTTGGGAGCTTGGATAAAGGGACTTCTTTGATCTCCACCCCCGGGAAAACTCGCGGAAAATCCATTGGCCCAGAGCCCCTCACTTTGAGTATTACCCTTTGTTTGTTCTTCATTTCTGCTGGATTTTTCTTAGGGATTTAAGGATTTGTTTAATGGGGCCCAGAACGGTAAGCTTTGAGAGAGGAGTCAAATTTGATTTTGGGTTAAATCAAAGGGTATACAAATGTGCTAGGGGTATTAGGAGGGAAATTCCATTGATTGGAGTCTTCTTCGAACTACGGTAAAATTTGACTTTGAAGATGAGAGCACGAGGGGTTTTTGGCTGATGAGGAGTCCTTGGAGAATTTGAGGAAGATGACCCCGAGGGTAACTCCTTTTAGGTCAATGAACGATCTGCCCGGCCACATCCCGGACTCACTACTCAGCGTCCCGTCGTGATTGGCCAGGGATTTGGTCTTAGGGAGTCCCAGGTTGCGACTTAGGTGGAGTAAATTCGCCTATGGATGTTAGGGTGATTCCCCGCTTCTCTTTCTCCTTGTTTAGTAGTCATGGATCACGACGGCCGTCCTAATCAACCGGCTCAAGAAGCAAATGAAGCCGGCCACAAGTGCTTGGGGCCCGCAAATCGTTAACGCCTTTCACACCGGTGTACGAGGCGGGAGGAATGAGCGAGGCTTTGGAGGCAGGGCGCAAGAGGCCCAGGCATCACGAAGGTTGAGTACGAGGAAGGGAGATCTTGGGAAGGCGATGATTGATTCCCTTCGAGACTCTTTCGAGTCCATGCTTTGCATCATGAGCTTGAGTATCTCAACTTGGAAAGAATATGAGCCTCGTAGACGAGGCCCTCCTTTCCAGCCAAAGAAAGTTGCCTTCTTCTACGCAACAGGTTACGTGATGATGTGTTGCCTTTTCGCGGGAAAAATTCGATTTTTGCGTTTCTTTGAAAAACCAAATAAATAGGAAAACCAATTCGCCACGCCATTTTAATTTTGAGGGCCAAAACTTTGAAAAAAGCTTAGAGATCGAAGATTTAGGTTCGGAGGTCATGTTACTGTCGGGAAGGACGTTGGTGTGCACCCGGCGCGCCTCGCATAAACGAGTCTTCCAAGCTGAAAATCATTTTGTGTGTGTGTGTGTGTGTGTTTTGGCCAAAATAAGTTGAAACTCAGAAAAGTAAAAATTGGGATATCTTTTTAAGACTTTGCGGCAGTCCCATGATTTTTTGGAAGATTTTTAGATTGAGGGTGGTACTCAAAAGACCTTTTGAAGTTGAGAGCCATTTCTGCCAGAATGAAAAAGGCAGTGGACCTTTTGATTTTGAAAAGGGATTCAAGGGTCTTAAAACTTCATAATCTGGATAAACTCAGAGAATTAAAGTTGTTCTGAACACCTTAGATAAAGTTTGTACGAAGGAATTTTCCATTTTGGAGAAGATTTGAGGGTCAAAACCTTCTGGAAACCTCAGATATGAGATCTGGATTCCCAGAAGCTGATGAACTAGCCTCTGAAAGAAAATTTGAAAAGAGGAGTTTTACTCACCCAAAAAATAAGGATAAAAATATGTCTGGAAAGCTCTGGATGTTGGCTACAAAAAGTATTTTGTAGTCAACACCAAAGTCAAGTTCATCTGTGCCCAAGAAGTCATACCATGTACTGAAGGTCTGAGAAAATTGCTACTGGACAGCAAACTTCTCAAGAAAGAAAATATGATTTTAAGGGGTTTTGCATCCATGCTTGTCCCCATTTCCCTAGGTTTTGGTTAGTGATCACTAGACATTTTAGTGGTGAATCAACTATACCAAACCATCATTAAATTACTAGGACTAAGCATTTCATTTGCCCAGGAAGGGGAATTTTATCCTTCGAAATCAAGATTTAGTGCTTGAAAATGGTTTTTAGGGTTTTGAAAGTGCATTTTTGCAAGTAAGCAAGAAAAGCTTTGAAAATAATGTTGATCTTTGTAGAAGATCATCCATGGAGATGGTCTTCCATGTTAGTCTACCCAGATCTCGAGAAAGAAGATGAAAGAACTACATTTTGTAGTTTGAAGATGTCTGCATGGATGAGATTTAGGGTTAGGAAGAGGAGGGTTTACCAATCTTCCTTGTGTTCTTGAGTGTTTGGATTGAGTGTATGAGTGTTTGGGGCAGAATATGAGAGTGAGTGGATGAGTATGAGTTGGGAAAGATTGGAGAGAAAAAGGTGACAATTCTTGAAGAATTCTCACTTATTTTCTCTCTATATTCCTTGAGAGGGATTCGGTGCAATTGTGTTCTTCCTTCTTATTTAAATGTAGTGGAGGGCTCAATTTATAAGCCTCTGAAAATGCACATACTTATCCATGTGGACAGAGTCAGTGGCGTGCCTTTGTTCATGTAGTACAGCTCCGGCCTTGGACGGGGAAGAATAAAAGTTCAAAAAAGGCAAATTAACGGCCACGAGTTTTGTGTTTCCGGCCTTTCTATTTATGGTTTTGTTCTTTTGTTTTGCTTTTTAAGATGCTTTTCTTGATTGCTTCATTTGGCAATACTTGTTCTACCCTCCTTTATTTAGAAAAGTTAGGATTATTAGGAATTGTTAGTAATTGTTTCATAACTTTTCGTTAATTTTACTGAAAGTTCTAACAAGCTCAAATTGGAGCACTTACGGTAGCCCCTCGGCGGCGGCGCTTTCGAAGGAAGCGGGGTGGGGCCGTGGATAAATGAGGCTCCATATTTGGCGGGATGATCGAGTGATGGGGTGGTGAACCCTAGCGATAGGCTACCTACTGTATCCCGAATGAGAATCAAGCCGATCGTAGTTCGGGTCTTTGACCCGGAGATGATGGCGTTTTAGGTGCCTCGAACACAGTGAGCGGGATTCTACGGATCGTTTCTTTGGAAAAATACCAACTGAGGATAAGAGATGACCATTTTTGGTCGATGGGTATCAGCTCTTACAGGGATAGGAATGACCATTTTTGGTATGCTTTGGGGATGATTGCGATTTATCGCTTGATAGCGTAAATCTTAGGTGCCTCGGAAATTTTGGAGATGGCGTTTTAGGTGCCTCGA
>JAFEMH010007907.1:0-71340 GCA_022495995.1 Adenophora triphylla var. japonica
GAAGAAGCTATCTTCTCAACAAAAAGCTGAAAAAGAGGTATGAATGCGGTGATCCAGCGAGTCGGAACCCTTGGAGAACCCTCGGGAAAGTTTGACTACTATGTCATCTACTCCGGCCAATCTCCATTTAGTTACGCACGGGGCCGCGGCGATGTTTGCTCCGTGATCGAGTGGGACGAGCTTAGCCATAGCCATAGAAGGCCCGAAGGTCCCAGGATAATCCGACCCCTGTCGTGGGAAGATCTCAAAAGCGCTATTGATGCTTCGATACAAAAGCCATGACGATTGAGCAATTGAAATCAGCGGATCGGCCTTAGCGCCATGATCGAACTCCATCCGGAAATGGGAGAAACAAGCATAACCGTAAGTCGAAGTGAATGTTCGACACGTTAGGTCAAATCCCAGTGAATCCTCCACGGACGGACAAAAGGCCGGCCATACACGAGCCACTTGGTGATTGAAAGGGGCCCTACGCGAAAAGAAAGGCGAGAAACCTTGGACCCCGAGGTTCGAAGATCTGTGCTTCAACCGCGGCTTCCAGCGCTTCGGGCTAACATCTCGCTCTGGTCCTTACTCGCTTCATCTTACAGGCTGCAGCAAGCTCAAGTTGGAAGAAAGCACGGCCCGAGACCATGGTTTTCTCACATCAGCATTGACACGATGAGGCGGTTCGGAAGTGATTGGCAACGTCAATTACGAGCAATATCATCACCTTCCCGCTTTGAGAACTCGATCTTCCAAAATTTGGGGGCGACCACAACGAGCCTCTCTACATGCTTGATTCAAGCTTGGATGGCCTTGCCGTCTCCCTCGGGTGTTGGTAGATGGGGGATCATCCGCTATGAGCGATCCCTTCCGAAGGCCCAGAAAATGATGGATTTGCTTTAGGGATCAAAGCAAGGCCCGATCTAAAACCCTCGACTCGGGCAATCAAGGCGTACGACTGACGTCCTTTGCCCGGTCCTTTGGGAATAGCCACCTTGAACCTTTGGTTTGGAAAAGCAACAAAATGGTCCCAGACCAGGACTTCCCAGTCATCGACATCCGTCCACATTCAGCTTTGCCATTTTGGGACGCCCTTGCCCAGCTACATCGGATCCAATGGGGGGTGGCATCCACGACCTCCATCGGTGCGTAAAGTTGATCCCGAGGAACGAGATATGACCATCATCACGGCGACGGCATCAGTCGATTCGAAAGAGGCCAGAATCAAAAACCTTGGCGTCCCGGTCTTAGAAATCAAACCCGGCGATGATGGCATGATGTTGCGGGGTTCACCATCGAAAGCCCAAAGGCCCGAGTGTGCCACATAGACACGCCTTTGATTTGGGACAAGATCCCTCCCCGATGAAAATGATGAAGCACATGAACTACATCCGGGGCTCGGTTTGGGAAAACGCCGTCGGGGCGCTCAACGGATCATCAATATCAAAGAACGAGAATACCTGCACGGCACGGGATACTCTCCTACTCCCGAACACATTGCGGAGGACAAGCGAGGCACGTAAACGCTCACGAGATAACAAAAGAGGCTTGCACGCAATCTCAGATCTTCGATCTTACGGCTTCGACATGACCGAGTACTTGCGAGGAAGGCCGGCAACTTGGAAGAAGATCCGAGAAAAAGGAGAACGAGGGCGATCGGCGCCAAACAAAGGCGGCCGACAACCATGGACAAGCTCCGGCGGGAACTGGCAAGATTCGGAGGCCTCAAGCCAAATCTGTCAGAAGAGCATTCCTCGACACACCGCCCCTGCCAGGATCCATGACCACCGCTATTCACGAATTTTGGTTCGGAAAAACCCCCTCTTTGGCGGAAGAATTCGAAAAACTCTCTGTCAACACTCCTGCCTTCAACAAGCGGGACGAGTGCATTCGAGCTAGTAATGCCCAAGACAAAAGCAAGAGACTCCGCGAGACGATGCTTGGGACGAACCAGCTGCTACACGCTGCTCTTGAAAAGAAGAAATCGAGATGCCGAGATCTAATCGATTTTGTTTACGATAACTACGTGATAGCAATGATCGGGGAACGGTGACATAAAGCCTTTCAAGCCCCGTCTCCTATCAAGCTCATTTGCCGCTCGATAAGCTGGGCCGCATTCTCGGACCTCTTGCCCGGCCAAAAAAGGGCGTGATCGAACGACTTGGTCGACCCCTCGAGTCCTAGAGTCTAGTGTCGAAACTCATCCGAGTCCATTAGCTTTGAATTTGAGTCTCTCGAGTCATCGATGGCCTCCACGCCGGAAGATTACGAACTCATTGCCAATAATGTATTCCGTATGCTTTCTTAATGAATGCTTCGATCTTTAAGTATCCTCTCATTGCATCTTTAACAATGATAAATTAAGCTAACACGCAAGCAGGTTAATAACGATTCACTTGATAAAGCGAGACACATTAAACGAACAAATACATTAAGCACATCTTTAAGCATGTTGTCAAGCGAGAGAAAAAGCAGGGCCCCAGTGCCAGGAGGTTTTAACCAAAAGTGAATTTAGGAAGCTGGCGAAGAGCGAAAAGAGGCGCTAAATCGGAGAGTTTCTTCACCGGCACGAGAGCAAGACGCATTGACTGCCTTGCCTCCAAGAGTTACGTGGAGCGTGTTCGCTTGGTCTTAGAGACATGCCGGATTAGATCCTAACATTGTGGAGCACGGATTCCCTTAAATCCCGAGGCTAAGCCCACGTCAAGCAAAAGCTACGCCGAATCAAGCCGAGAATGGTCTTTACAAGTCGAAAGAGGAGATCGAAAAAATGCTCCGCGTCGGCTTCATCGGGGTGATCGAGTACCCAGCGTGGCTCTCCCAGATATTGTCACGGTCACGAGAGCCCGATGGAAAAGTACGGTTGTTGCGTGGACTTCGAGATCTCAACAAAGCAAGTCCCACGAGGGACGATTTTCCACTACCCAACATCGACATGTTGGTAGACACTCTGACCAATTTCGAAGTCAAGTCCTTCGTGGACGGTTTTGCCGGCTACAATCGAATCAGATGGCCGAAGAAGACCAAGAAAGACGGCTTTCACAACCCCACGGGAACCTCTTGCTACAGTAATGCCGTTCGGACTAAAGAACGGCGGGGGCTACCTACCGACGGGCGGCAACGCCCTCTTCCACGATATGATCCACAAAGAGATCGAAGTGTACGTCGATGACATGATCGTTCGCTCAGAGAAGGGATCGAGACGGGACAACACCTCGCGGACACTGAGAAAATTCTTGATCGCCTCAGAAAACACTCAATGAGGCTTAACCACGCCAAATGCACATTTGGGGTTAAGCCCAGAGAGCAAGGTTTTGGGATACATGGTCACTTAGAGAGGCATCGAGGTGGATCTCAAAGATCAGCTATCATCGAAATGAGACCACCGCAAACTCGGACGGAGGTGAAAAGCTTCGTGGGCCGCTGCAATATATCGGCCAGCTTCGTCCAACCAATTGACCTCTATGTGCGAGCCAATCTTCAAGAGTGATGAAGAAGAACGCCCGACATCGAATGGAACTCGAGAATGCCAAGATGCCTTTGAAAAAATAAAAGCATACCTTGTGAGTCCTCAGATTCTCTGTCCTCCCCACGAGGAAAAGCAGCTGTTGCTATACCTAAGCTTTGTGGCCAGGCACCGCGGTTGGAGCCATGCTCTGTCAAGAAAAGAAAGAGTCACGGGTCGAAACGCCATCTACTTCGTCGGTCGAAAGTTTCGAGCGGCGGAACTCAATTACTCGGCCCTCGAGAAAACCTGCGCGGCTCTGGTATGGGTTGTCGGGAAACTACGGCACTACATGCGATCGCACAGTACACTTGGTTTCCAAAATGGACCCGATCAAGTACCTCTTCGACAAACCATCTCTGTCCAATGAGGCTCGCGAATGGTCTTTCTTCTGGCGGAATTTGACATCAAGTACGTAAACCAAAAATCAATCGGGACGGGCCGTAGGTGAACAAGCGGTGATTTCCCAGCCGGCGAGGCTCGAGGCCACCGAACCACAATTTCCGGACGAGGGAATCTTCGCAATCGAAGGCGAAAACCGATGTGCAAGCTTGTTCTTTGACGGAGCGGCCAACGAAAAGGGAAAGCGGCGTCGGTATGCTCTTGGTGGATCCCAGGGCGAGCACACCCCAATTGCTATAAAGCTCAATTTCGAGGTAACCAACAATGCGCCGAATATGAAACTGCTTATTTCTTGGACTACAAGCCGCACTCGAGAGGAATGTCCGGAAAGCTTCCGAAGTTTATGGGGACTCGGCCTTGATCATCAACCAAGTCTCCAACAAGTGGAAAACCATAGACCGGGCTTGCAAAAATACCATGCTGCATAGAGGACCTCATCACACAATTCGAAGAGGTCACCTTCCATTACTTGCCCAGACCGAAACGAGGTTTGCGGATGCCTTAGCCACCTTGGCCTCCCTTGTGGAAATCCACGAAGGAAAAGCAATCAAACCCTTCAAAGTCGGACGAAAGGGAAATTCACGCCTCTTGTTGTGAGATCGAACCGGAACCTAAGCCGTCAATGAGCCATGGTATAAGCGGATCTTCCAATACCTCAAGAACGGAAACCACCTTCATGAACAAGGAAGGTCGGCACACGAAGGGTCAAAACCAAGAGCATCATGGCCCTAAAACGCCTTGCCTCTCACTTCGTCATCCTCGGGGACATGTTATACAAGAAACGCTACCATGGGCCACTCCTACGTTGCGTCGGCCAAGAAGAAGCGAACAAGTTCATGAGAGCAGAAGTCCACATAGGGCTTGCGGTCCCCAGCATGAATGCCGAGCCACGTGCGAATCATTCTCGGGATGGGCTACTGCTTTGGATCTCCGTGGAGGCGAGATTGCATCCACTTTGTCAGAAAGGCTGCGACAAGTGCCAACGGTTCTCCAACCTCAATCATCTACCGCCCCACGATCTCCTCTTGCATGACTACACCTTGGCCCTTTGCCAGCTTGGGGAATTGACGTCATCGGGAAAATCGCTCCGCCCGGGCGGCAACGGTCGCGAAGTTCATCTTAGTAGCCATCGACTACTTCACCCGAATGGGTCGAAGCCAAGTCTACAAGGTACTCGCCTCCAAGAAGGTCGCACATTTCCTCAAGGAAAACATCATATGCCGATACGGCATCCCAAATGAGGTCATATCGGACGACGGCTCACACTTCGAAGGAGGAATTCGACGAGGCTTTGGCTGAATTCAAGATCACACGTCACAAATCTTCTCCACTACCGGCCACAAACAAACGGCGCCGTGGAAGCGACAAACAAAACCCTCGAACGGATCATCCAGAAAAATGACCACCAGGGACGAGATTGGCCCGAAGCGCACCTTGCACTTTTGGGGCTACCGCACATCCGATCGGAAACGACCACGGGAGAAACCCCGTTTGCCACGACATACGGGATGGAAAGTCCTTCCCATCCGAGGCTAGAAATTCCCTCACTCAGAGTCTTCTTTGGAAAATGACATCAACGAAGTCGAATGGCTCGGCCGAGCATGACGAATTGGCTCTGCTAGACGAGCGGCGACTAAAGGCCATGGAACACGTCCGAGCCTATCAGCGGGATGGCTAGAGCTTTCGACAAGAAAGTCAAATCCAGAGACATCGGGGAAGGTGACCTTGTACTCAAAGAAAAGCCTCCCACTCGGAACCAACCCAGCTGGGAAAATGGGAACCACACGTGGATCGGCCACTTTCGTGGTTCAAAGATCTTCTCCGGAGGCGCCATGAAGCTAACAGGACCTAGGCAGCAATCCCTTCGTGAATCCCGGTCAACGGAAGCAAACTTCGCGAGATACTTCGCCTGAAGAAGAACAAGCTGTGCATCTCTTGGCACTCCATGTAGTGTCGAACTACGCGGACACTGAGCCACTCTAGTCAGGAGACGTAGGCAACCTTAATTAGTCCGGTCTAAAAATACACAAAAAGTCAAAAGTTTGAATGTCAATCAAGACCTCCATCAAGCTCCGCACTTTTCAAGAACACGCCCCCGGCGGTCACCTTGACCAAGTCAAACGGCGAGCGGCAACATCAAGGACATCCGAGGGTCGCTCGGCATCAAGCAGGCGACTCGTGTCTACTTCCAAGCCGGGGCTTGTCTTCGCCCTCACGCGGCTTCAAAAAAAAAAAAAAAAAAAAAGAGAGCTCGAGCAAGGGCTCACAAAAAAACAAAAAAAAAACAAAAGAAGCTCAAGCGAAGGCTGCGAAATTGAGGTCGAGAGCCCGACGCCAACAAGCGGCAAGGAAGCTACGAAAAGACCGTCAAAAACGACTTGTCGAGGAGCATTCAACCTCTCGGCCAAGCCTGAAAGCCTCGGCAAAGGGGATTGCCGTCGGGGCCGAGGCTTGCTTCGGTCCGCGAATGCTAGAAAGAAAAGTCAGATGGACGGCGGACAAAGTGCTACAACGAAGCAAAGGCAAACAAGAGATCTTGCGTCTCGACAAAGCTTTAAAAGTAAATCACAAATCACTAACAGGTTACAACATTTCTTGATGAGTTCAAGCACGGTCTACTCTCAAGTTCACAACATGCTAAAAGACGGCTTAATACATTTAACTAATAATGTGTTTGCAATGCAATGAATGGATACTTAGGAGGTCATTCCGCGCCATCTGCGCTTGTCCTCGCCATTCTTTCCTTTCTTCCCTCGTCCCAGTGAGTCTTCTTTCGCTCCACGTGAACCAACTCTGCGTCTCTCGGTCCGAGATACGGGGTCCTCCCAGTAGAGTCAAATAATCCGATGGCTCTCGGGGCTTCATTCGCCGTGCTTCGGCTCGGATCTCCTCCCACTGCGAGTGCAGCGCCAAAGAGGACCTCTCCTGTCGGTCGGTCAACTCTAGTCTCGTAGTCAAACAAAGCGTCTCCCGTCACATCGAAGGGTCGAGACCGAGCTTCGGCACTCTAAGGCAATAGGCTAGCTACGGCTTAGCCGGGTCCCGAGAATCGGCTGCACGCACGCTCTCCCGAGACCAGCTTGGGGACTTGACACTGGCTGCTCATACCGGGCCGGATGCGAGTCGTCAATACAACGCTCCCAGACGTCTAAGGAGTACCGCGAGGAGGGAAAGCGGAATACTTCCATACCACTCGAGAAAATACAAGAAGGCACTGAAGGCGCCATACAAGAGGAACTACCTCCGCGGTAGCAAGGTCATCCCGGCCAATGAAGGCTCTGCTTCATCAGCTGCCAGGAAACAAGCGACGGAATATAGAAGGAGGACCAAGACAAACTGGAACTCGACAACGTAGGACCCTTCTGCCAGATCCTCACCAGTCTCGATCCTCCGGTCGCGGAACCCACCGGCGGATCGATGCGTACCAGGCTGTGCCATCCATCTCTCCCGGGCGGGTGATCCATTATCCAACACGAGAGGTCGGCGAGCGATGACCACGGGCTAAACGACGTCGGAGCCTCGGGCATGGCTGAAGTCTCTCGCGGCCGCGAGGTGAGCAAGCGGGGCTTCCCCCTCTCATAAAACGATCCCCGGTCGCCGGGCAGTCGATACCATGAAGAGTCTCCCCGGCACCAACGGGACAATATCCTCTCCGGCTCTGCGGTGCCTACCACATCTAGCAGCGCCATCCACAAATGCGAGGAGGCGGCCGGAAAAGCGTCGCCATCACGCATGAGGCAAATGCATCCCAAGAGACGTCCTCTCATCATCAACCATGAGCCGCTCAGGCGGCTCGAAATGTCGATATGACCCGAATCAAGGATCATGCCACCGCACTTCTTCCAACGAAGTACGAAGAAAGTCTGCAAGCTTCACGCTCGCGCGGCACCACCAATCAAAGGAAGCGAGATGGCCTCCACCTCCAGGTCCTCCAATCAAAGCCCGAAAATCCTCAAAAGTGGGCACCATTTCATTGTAGGAGAAACGATTACACGTGCCTCCTAACATCCCAGAACTTCGCGGCCGCCCGCAACAAATCCCAATCGGGAACCCGACTCCTTAAAAGACCAAGCCCAGAGCAAGAGCGAAACCTTACCTCGAAAGCCCGTCTACGATGCCTCATACGAGCGCCGCATCCACGTTTTCAACTGCTCAAGGAAGTGTGCTTGCCTCTCCTGCGAAAGCCTCGGCAAAATTCTAGGGACATACGAAGAATCCATGGCAAAAATGGAGGTTCCTAGAGAAAATGGGGAAGAAAGCTCGAAAATGGGTGCTGCAAATGGGGAGTAATGAAGGAAGAACCCAGAGCACTGGAAAGCATTTATGTCCTTCCCGAAAAGCAAGGTTGGTCCGTACGGACCCCTCTTTGCATGCTAAAAGTATGTCCGTACGGACCTCGCATACAAACGAGAACCCATTTCCCCGGTAAAGCGGTACAATGACCTTGCTTTGTCACCTCTTGCCAGAAACCTTGCTCCAAAGCATGACGCTGTGGCCCAAAGCCATTTCCCAGTGAACATACACTACGCCCACTTTAGGCACTCTCGGCTCACGTGGCATGCACAAAATATAATAATAATAGCGAAGCCATTTTCTAGGACAATTCAGGGAATCCCAAAAAATGACATTACATCTTAAAATAAAATGCATTTTGTTTCTTGGAGTGCGAATATGAGTGTTTTATTACGGGAATATCGAAAATATGCATTCCCAAAAAAAAAAAAAAAAAGAAGATATGGAAAGAGGAAAGCAAATGGACCCTAATCGGAGCTCTTACAGGCCATCATCATCCTCGTCACTCAAGGAGAGAAGTCGGGCATCGGAGAAGTCGGGCATCACCTTCGCCCCGAGCACTCGCGCGCGTCCTCGTCGTCGAGTCTGAGCCCGTAGGAGAGGCTGCCGCTCTTCAGAAAAAATGTCAGGAAGGATCGTGAATCATCCGACGAAAGGATCGAAGAAAGAAGGCTCACGAATCACCTCGCCCTGTGCGTCTGAGGAGGGGAAGAAGGCGATAAAAGGGCTGCTTGCCTCGGAGCTCCAGAAGGCGATCCGGCATCCATGCTATGCACCGCCCCCTCCCGGAGTCCCTCTGGCTGCAGTCTCGGCTCGGCTCTCGGTGGAGGAAGCGTCTACGGAATGCCTCGAGGAGGCATGAGAGTGCGAATCTGGCCGACCTCACAGCGTCGCGAAGGAGGCCGGCAAAAGCGGCAGATATCTTCGCGCCATCTTCTTCGCATGGCGACCTGTCGCCACATAACAGGCGAGTCGGCTATATCATAGGCTGCTCCGGGACACCTTGGCAAGCAAGCTGACCAAGGAGGAAACGCCTCGGCAATCTGATTATACTCGGCAATATGAAAAAGAAAAAAATATCTCATGAAAAGATGCCAAGATGGAAAAGAGTCGGACACTGCCTCACCGATCCCATCGGGATCCAGCTCTGCGTATGCGGCGGGACACGCTCGAAGCCGCGGCCTCGAGACTTCCCTCAGTGGTCTGACTACGTCGACTCGGCCGTCCCGCGGACATACGTGAAATCGCCCCCATCCAGGCATCGTAACCTGCAGGAGGGCAGCGGGACGGCCCTCTCTCTCCCTCGCCGGATATTACTGCCGGCGTCTGCACGGCTTCCTCCTCGCGAAGGCCCAGTACTCCTCTCCACTCATGCAGATAGACTATGTAACTCAGCGCCCCGCGCACAGCCCGCACACTTGCCTCGCAAAAAGTCGAAGTATCAATGCCAAATCCCATTGTCTACCGAGATCAAGCGTCCCCAAAGGGAGGGGTCCCAGCGGAGCCACGGGAAGCACACACCTAGGCCATGCGTGCCCGAAGGGCCAGCTCCCCCAGGTACTGACACATCACAAGTCGGGCCCCTCGGCATCTTCATGTAGCAGCTGTGCACCTCGGGAGCCCCCTCCCAACTCCTCGGGCACAAATTCACAGGCCCGTGCACAGGAGCCCACGAGAAGCAAAATAAACCCCTCAGGAGCTACCTCTCTCAGAGGACAGCTCACTGCACATCCACTAGTCGGCGATGAGTGAGCTTTCCCCCTGCAATTCACTAGATCCTCTCTCTTCCTCGCCGTGCGAGCCCAGCCCGACATAGCGAGCTAATACGCGGCTACGGCCCAGGATACTCTATCCTTGGGGAAGTCCAATTTTGAAAAATCTCATAGGAGAACCACACCTGTGACAAAAACGAGGAAAAGGCTCGGTGCAAAAGAAAACGGAGAAGAAACGACAAGTTGCTAAATCAACAAACCGGGCAATAAGCGGAACTTCGTACCTCCAACGCAAATTCAAAAACGAGGCGAAGAGGCGATTATGGCAGCCATTCCGGCAGATACGAAGAACGGTTCTTCAAAGAAGTAGAGGCTCGGCGAGCACACTTTGCGCCCCAATCAGCGATAGCCTGAGCCACTCACCAGATCAATCGAAGCTCTCCCATGGCATGAGCAAAGGAGCATGATCGCGTGGTTCGAGAACAAAGTCTCGGAAAGTGCAAACCACAAAAATGGAGGAGCGCGCCCGAGCTACTCACGCACCGTCACTTTGGCCAGCCGGTACCCAGGACCTGTAAGGGCCCCCGTCTTTTGGGCGTGATCCTCGCCCGTAAACGCGGGCAGCTGACCACGCGGCCCGATCGATGTATGGCCGGAGCCTGCGCCCGCTGACCAGCGGATTCAAGCACCGTGCGGTCGGTGTAAGCCCGAGAGCCTTGCCCTTCAACGACAATTCAGCCAAGTCAGTGAGCTGTCTGAATCCGTCAGCGTAAATCGCCAGGACCGAGCGGTCCCACTTCCTTGTGAATCAAGCCTGCGGCCATCGTCAGTGTGGCCAGGAGCCTCGCCCGCTTGATAGCCAAATCAACCACTTCGTGTAGTCGAGCGTAAGACCGGACCTCGCCCACAGCTTCAACGGCAAAATCAACCCGCGTGTCAGCCGTCAGCGTAGACCAGGTCCTACGCCACGCTCCAGCGGCAATTGAAGCTTCAGCGGTAATTCAGAAGGAGCAGACACCTCCCGGTCACGAATATCGAGGCCTGAGACGCCTCCCGGCATCAACCGGCATTTGGCCCCTCGAAAGAGGTCAGAAGTCATCTTCCCAGCCCAGACGAGGCCTCTGCAAGGTCATGCGTCAGCTGCAATTCAGCCGGCGGTCGGATGTAAGCCCGAACTTCGCCCAGCCAGACGGCGGCGCAAGCACGCGAAGCCATGAGAAATGGCAGGGCTCCTCCCCCCCGACAAGTCGAAGGGAAGGTCATGCGAAGGCTTGCATATCCCCGGCACATGAGCCATCATCCTTGCCCACTTTCAGCCATGAAACGAAGCACGCGAAGGAGCAAGCCGCACTCAGTCTGAAGGTCCCGAGCACGGCGAGCGCCTCCCAAACGCCGCGAATGGTGGAAGCGATCATCGAAGCCGTCATCCTTGCCAGCTTCAACGCGCGGCTGAGCGCAAGCTGCCGTCGTCGTAAGTCAGGCCCAGGCCTGCTACGTCAACATGCAAAAAGCGCGAATGGCATCTGCGCCTTGCACTCGAATCATGGCTCGAGCACGCGCCTCGCGGCCTCCGCTTGGCCGCCGATGGGACGGTCAAAGTCCTCCCGGCGTGGCACAACAATTGCGCAGGTGTAAGCGATTGAAGTCCTCCGGCGTACGCACCCGGCCGCCGCCCGGATGACAATTGAAAGTCCTCCCAGTGGCACCCAGCCGCAATCGAGGAAAGACGATTGAGTCTCGCACTGACTATCTCCCGGCCGGAAAGGCCTGCACTAACCACCCTTAGATTAGGAAAATCGTAAAACTTCCAAAGTCAGGAGCGCCACCACGTCGCTTATCACCTGACCTATACGAGTCACCCGCGGGACATACCGCGTCCTTCCTTTCGCGACCTATACGGTCACCCGGGACGCCACCACGTCCTTATCCACGACTCCTTTATCGGTCGCGGGAGCCGCCGCCAGCGTCACTTATCACCCATTTATCACGGTCACCCAGGAAGCGCCTTACGGCACGTCCTTATCACCGACCTATACGGTGGCAGGGCTTGTCGCATCACGCTAGCATGCGGTCACCCGGGACGCCGCCCGGCGTCGCTTATCATGGACTTTATCTGATGCTATGAGCTGGTCACCCGAGGCGCCGCCACGTCCCTTATCAAACCGATATACTGGCGATGCTTTGAGGCGACGCCGCGCGTCCTTATCACCGGCATATACGGTCACGCGGGGGCGCCGCCCGCGTCCTTATCAGCGACCTATCGCGTGATGCGCCAGGATAGCCGCCCGTCCCTATACGCGATGCGCGAGGGCGCCGTGGCGTATCTCACCGCGCCTATCTGGTCACCCAGGGCGCCACCACGTCGCTTATCGCGACCTATATCGGTCGCGGGACGCGCCGCTGGCGTCCTTATCACCTGACTTTATCGATCACGGTCACCACGAGGCGACGCCACGCGTCCTTATCAACCCAGACCTATGCGGTCGCACAGGGACGCCGCCCACGTCCTTACTCCCAGGCCTGACCTATGCGGTCACCGGGACGCCGCCGTCACTTGCTCACCACGGCTTTATACGGTCACCCCGGGACGCCGCACGTCACTTTATCAGCCTGACTATCACGGTCGCCCGGGGCATCGCCGTCGCGTCGGCTTATCAGCGACCTATGCGGTCACCCGGGGACGCCGCACGTCACTTACCACACTTGGCACTTATACGGTCACCGGGACGCCGCACGTTTATCAGCGACCCTCACGTCTGCTTATCAGCTGACTTTATGCGGTGCGCCAGGAGCTGCCGCACGTCACATGTCACGGTCACCCGAGACGCCCGCACGTCCCTTATCAGCGGCTATGCGTCGCCGGGGACGCCACCACGTCCTTATCACGCAGACCTATCACGGTCACCCGGGACGCCGCCACGTCACCCTTATCACCGGCCCCTATCACGGTCGCGGGATGCCGCACACGTCCTTATCAGCGAGCGACTGTGCGGTCACCCGGGGCGACCTCGCGCGTCGCATCCGCTGGCCTCGGCGGTCACCCAGACACCCCAGGGCACCACCACGCCCGCATTCACAGAAACACTCACCCACACCCCAGAACTACGGCCGAGGCTTGATTCCCGCCTGGGGATACGTGAGGGAATCCTATCACGGGGTCCAGCCTATTGACCTAAACTGGTCACCCAAAAGGACACCACCGCGTCCTCAAACTTTGACCCTCACGGTCGCCTTCCTCTCCCGGCGCGATCCAGTTAGGACCCTTATCTTATCGGCGACCCCACTTCTTTCATAAGTTGACGTCGTCGAGGGCTTGTAAGTACCCCAATCTGGATCACTCCCTTTCAAACACACGGGAAACACCGTAGACTCATCCACGCAGCCTCGGGGACCTCTCTCACTCAAAACCCTCTCAAAACCCTCTCGAACCCCCAAACAAACCAAGGGAGGAGCCTTTGCAGGATAAAAGGGACAAAAGGACCTTTTGGGAATTTTCGTGAAATCGAGAAAAGCAATTAAGGTCCGTACGGACCTCTTTGTTTCAATGATTACTAAATCCCCTTAAAGTCCACAATATTCCTCAAATCCGGAAGAAATGATGACTTCCATGCGAGAGTTGGTCAGGTACGGACCTCTTTGCATGCAAGATGGTCGTACGGACCTTATTGCATGGGGGACATCATCATTCAGAATATTCTCCATCATTGCGAGATTCCTCAAATCGAGGAAATCCAAAATTACGGATAACCAAGAAGGTCCGTCACGGACCTCTTTGCTCGAAATTTTTACTATAAATAGAGGGCTCCCTCTCCCCATTTTCACACACCTCCCACTTCTCTCTTCCTCCCTAAGCCTTCGGCTCCCCTTCTAAGACCTTTCGAGGCATTCCCGGCCCCTTCGGATCCTTAGAGGCCTTGAGCCCCCTCGAGGTGCTCAGAAGCCTCTCAGCGCTCCCGAGACGGCTCCCGCGCTGCCAGAGGCACTCTCGAGGTACTGCGAGGCCCCTCGTGGTACTCAGAGGCCTTGCACGGTCTTTCCACGGTGTCCGGCTCTTTCCGAGTCAAGCCAGGCGATCCCAGGCCTTGCCGAACCTGCCCGAATCCAACCAACGATTCCAACGCACGCCGAACCTCTGGAGTGATCCGACGATCCCCACGCACGCCGAGATCCTGCGCCCGGCGCGGCCTTACGGTTTCAACTCACGCCGAAACTGTGTCAGCATGGACAACCGGCATCCCCGAAGCAATACGGAACGCTACTCCGACCTCAAACACTATTCCCCTGCGGAAGACAGACACGAACCAACATTGGTAAGGCTTCCTTCCTATTCTATTTCAATACATTTCAATACAATGTAGACATCCGATACAGCATGCATTTTTAAAAGCACACACACACACACAACTTTTTAAAGGATATTAAGGGTATCCGAAAGACTCGTCTTTACGAGGCGACTCGGGTGAGCTCTAATATTCTAATATTCTCTTCTAGGAGTCATCCTGACCTCAGAACTCAAAATCTCATCACACAAAAACGGTTTAAAATTTATCTTTAAGCGTGCCCTTTTCAATGTTTTGGGCTTAATAAAAACGGCGTGGCGACTCTACAAAATGCGAAAGCAAAACGGCGAGACACCTCCAGCAACGCTAAAACGGAATAAGCCGGATGCTTAGGGCGCGACAGTCTTTGCCTCTCGGATCCGGGCGACTTCCCGAACAGCGACGAAATGCGAGATGACGGAGCCTCCGCGCGCGAGCCGGATCCCGGGTAATTTCAGCCGTGCCGCTGACAGGAGTCACATTTCTTTGCATAATCTGCCGCGTCTTTTCGCATTGTGGGCCAAAAGTAGCCCATATTTAGAGCCTTGGTATATGGGCTTACGCCCAGTATGATTTCCACATTGTCCTTCATGCAGGCTCCATCAAACCTGTTGTGCTCGGTGCTTCTAGACATCTCAAGTAGTGACTGCAGATTTCCTAAACAAAAGTTATCGATAAGTAAATACTTAGATGACCTTACCCGATGCTCGAGTGTTTGTCTCTTCTGCTGAGATTGTATCATCTTGGAGATACTTGATTATAGGGAGTCATCCGTAGGGTTCTTCTTTGGGTAGGAAGGATGTCGACATCTAAGGCAAACAACTCAAGACGTTCAATTCTTTGGGATGTCAACATGCCACAATTGGAATACTTCTCTGTGGAAATGCTTTTGAAGGTGAGCCTAGGTTTGCCCGAGCATCTCGCTTATGAGTTTTCTTCTCGCGACACCCTGCTCCAAAGTAAATGTTTTGAATTTGGCCGCCATGATTTTCACTATTTCCAAATATGTCGTCATCTTCACATTTTTTGCTATGTAGGACCCGTTGTAATGGTTGACAATCAGCAAAGAATCCAAAAAAAACCTTATGTGCTTGATATCCGGAGTCTGGGCCACTTGTAAGCACACAATTAATGCCTCGTACTCTGCCTGCATTATTGGTAGCTTTAAAACTGCAGCTGATGGATTGTGTTATTATGTCCCCTTGTGGCGACTTTAGTACAACTCCAAGACCTGTTCCTCTCATGTTCAAAGCGCCATCTGTATAGAGTGTCCATATTCTTGAGATGTCATCATCCTGTAATTCTTTGAAACTCTACTTCTTGTTGCATGGTTGGACTAAAGTCGGCCACAAAATCGGCTAGAGCACGAGATTTTATTCTTTGTTATTGGCTCATATTTGATGTCGTAAGTGCTTAACTACACGAACCACTTAGCCATCCTACGACATCTGGTTTTCTCATGACATTCTTAATAGGATAGTTAGTACGCACAATTATAGTATGTGTTTCAAAATAGTGTCTTAATTTAATGGATGCGGTTATTAAAGCTAGAATTAACTTTTGTAAATGAGAATACCTGGTCTCCGCATCTAAGAGTGTCTTACTTATATAATAGATGGGTTGTTGAAGACCATCTCGCTCTGTTACCAAGGCTAGCGCTTACAGAGCGCTTTACGTCTTGCTAGGTAGATGTAGAGGTGTTCGCCTTCTCGTGGTTTGGCCAATAACGGAGGTGTCGAAAAGTAAGTTTTGAGGTCTTGAAAAGCTTGTTCATGGTGGTCCTCCCACTAGAACTTCTTGTTCTTTCTTAAGATGTCATAGAAGGGCTTGCATTGATCGGATGATTTGGAGATGAACCGGGTGAGTACAGTAACCTTCCCTGTCAATCTTTGGATGTCCTTGACGGATTGAGGTGATGACAAGTTGATAATGCCGCGAACTTGCTCCGGGGTGGCTTCAATGCCTCTCTTAGTCACCATGTAACCTAAGAACTTTCCTGCCTTCATTCCGAAATTGCATTTTGCTGGATTGAGTTTCATATTGAAACAATCCAAGATGTCGAAGGCCTGAGATAGGTGGTTTATGTGGTCTTCAGCTTTCTTGGATTTCACCACCATTTCATCAATGTATACCTCCACCGTGTCCCCAATCTGGTCCTTGAACATCTTGTTCACGAGCCTTTGATATGTTGCACCTACATTTTTTAGTCCAAAAGGCATAGCAATATAACAATAGATACCTGTGGGTGTTATGAAGGCGGTGTCCTCTTGATCGAGATGGCTCTAGGCCATTATGGGGAGGTTCCGACAAGTTGTCTCGATTACTCTCATCAAAGGTGATTGGTAGGATGTGGACATCCTGGATGGTCTTCTGGCTTCTCCCCTTTGACTCCTTGGCGTGTCGCTTTGCGGCGAGAATAGGAAGTGCCACAAATCTCTAACCCTCCATTGATGAAGTTGATCACCTTTGTCGATCTTTGGAGGAGAAACTGGTCGCTCGACTTCATGTGGAACCTCTCGCATTTTACGCCTTCTCCTTTGGACCCCGAAACTCCTTAAGATGTCCCTTCGAGAGCAAGTAGGCGATCTCCTTTCTTAGTGCTATGCGGTCTTCTATGATATGCCCGAAGTGTTCATGGTAAGCGCACCATTTTTACTTGTCACGCCATCACTGTGGATTATCGGTCTTCTTTGGCCATCTTGCTTTTTCTCCAAGGTTACCCATTGCACAAAGTACACCTGAAATGTCAACGAGAAAAGCAATAGTCGAAATATTAGGAACATTATCGCTATCTTCATCCTCACCCTCAATTGAATTAATTTTCTTTGTTATCGGTTCTCGGATAAGGATTGGAATGGTTGTTCTGCGGTGGGATGATTCGGTCTTCTGTACGGATTGTCATATGTCGACAACTTGGATGAGGACTTTGATCTTCGCAGCTCATCTTCCTCAAATCTTATGAATTTTAGGGCCACCTTCGATTTCTTCCAACCGTTTGCAAGGAGTCATCACCGGATCTTGATAGTGCTGTGAATCTTTCTTCAAATTTCCATTTTGAATGCTTCTGCATTTGTCGACATGTCGAGATTGGGAATTTCTAGCACTTCTTTGTTAAACCGGTGGACATATTCCTTCAAGGTCTCATTAGGCTCTTTGGGTCACATTGTAGAGGTCGCTTGTCAGCTTCTCGAATTGTCGATTCCATGAGAATTGGTTATAGAACATGTTGATAAGCTGGGCGTATGAACCAATTGAGCCTAGGGGTTGCCTAATCAGCCATTTAAGAGCCGGTCTGACCAAGGTTGATCCAAATCCTCTGCACAAGCAAGCTTCCCTGAATTGAAGTGGGATATGCACTATGTCCATCTTCTCGTGATAGTGGGCAACATGCTCCTCTGGATCCGTCTTTGCCATCATACAACTTCATGGATGGAGCAATAAACGCCGGGATGTCGACATTTGAAATTGTTGGGACAAACCGGGATTGTAGCAATTACGAGATCTTGGTTGGATTAGAGGGTTATGCCTGGTACATTCATTATCGGCTCTCTAAGGTCCTACATCACAGCTTGGCTAACGGATTACTGCAAAGGGTCGGCGCGGGAATATGATTGAAAGCATTATTGTTAAAAAGATTATTAAGCAAACCGGTGTTGTTTACGGCTGAGGTAACAACGGTGTTGTTAGTGAATGGCATGAAAGATGTGAATCCTGTTGGGGGTGGTGTCGGCAAAGTGTCATCAGATTAAGGTGTCGACATCAAGGAAGGTGTCGACATCCTATGAGTGTCGACATCTTGGAAGGTGTCGACATCCTGGAAGGTGTCGACATCATTGAAGGTGTCGTCGATGAGTCGAGATGGGGTGCCCATTGGAATGAATTCATTACGAAATGGAGATCCTCCAACGTTTTCAAAGGCGATATTCCTCGCGCGCATTGGCGAGATGTTGCTTTGGTAGGATGCAATGAGCTTCGATCTTGCTGCATCTTGATCATATCATTGGCCAAAAACTTTGAGTTACTATCCTGGTTATCCGGCCTACGATTCAACATGGTCAAGGCACTTTGGATGTCGGCATCCACATTAGAAGATCCTGCCTTTTGGGAAGATGGCGAAAGGCGCATCATCCGAGGCTTCGATTGAGGAGGTGGCGGCAACGAGGTTGCCTTGCCCCCGAACAACGGAGTAACGACGATTGTCTTGTCGGCGGCGGAAACCTTCGGGTTAGTTGACATGATGAATCGTTTTAGGAAATGATCCAAATAATCAATAGACCAAATGGCCCCTCGGTGGGCGCCAAATTGTTTTGGTAGAAAAAACAATAATGTCGAATCTTGACTTATGAAAGTGTATGGATTTAATAATAAGGAGGGGACTTTGGAATTTGATTAAATGGAACAAACGGATGCTAAAATGAAGAAACACAATCAAGGACACAACAATATAACGAGGAAAGCCCTTGAGTCAAATGATCTCGCCGGCATAAAACCTCGGGAGGTTTTAGGTAACCTACCTAAAACCCAAAAAATGTATTATTGATAGTTGAGTGATTACAAATCGAATAGCATAAGAGAGAGTTTACAGAAGCTAGTGAACGTGTGTGTGGAAGTGTAGGTTACTCTCTTTTATACCCCTTAAATAGTAAAAAGAAAGGTAAAATATCCCTAGAAACAAGGAGAAAATATCGCCAAAGATGGAGATCACGGCCGTTTGATGAAGCTCGGAGATTGCCATTGACTGGGTTGTTTAACCAAATCAAGGACTTCGCTAAGACCAAGTCTTCCACAACTCAACGTAACAAACTAACAAAAATCCCTATAATCTCGGCACATCTTCTTATCCTCTCAACGTCCTTTGACTTGGTCTTTTTAGCGTTGAGGGAAAAGTCCCATGTGCTGGTAAATATCTCCGGATTTAACTCCTTTGATTTACTGTAAAATATGATATAAATAATATTAGATAAACACAATAAATATTATGCAATACTTACAGTGGAATATCATCTTGACATGCAGGAACAACTGAGGATGTCACCATGCAGGGATATTCAATGATGTCAACATGTGGAAAATCTGGCCACAACAACTGCTGACTTAAATTTAAAATCTCTTGAAAATGATGTCTCAGATTGCATAGAGACAATGCAGGAATCTCATAATCAAACTGAACAGACGCAGCAAAATGAACTGCAGAAAGAAGATGCAGGTACTGATGTGAGCACATCATCACCTACATCAGGACAAACAAAATCTGGTTCAGAATCCGAAGATTCTGACTGTGAAGGTGAGAATTTGGATAGGACCAAAGACATACCCAGCAGAGTACAAAAGAATCACCCAATTTCTCAAGTGGTGGGTGATGTAAATGAGAAAATTAGCACAAGGGAAAAGCCAAGGGTCAACTACCGTGAGTTGACTGGGCTAAGTTGTGTTGAATCACAAGTAAACAAGGTTAGTTCCTGCTGTTTTGTTTCTAATATTGAACCTAAGAATGTTGTAGAAGCTACGAAAGATGATAATTGGATTGTTGCCATGCAAGAGGAACTAAATCAATTTGATAAAAATGATGTATGGACCTTGGTTCCTAGACCTAAAGGAGGAAATGTAATAGGAACTAAGTGGATTTTTAAGAACAAAACTGATGAAAATTGGCAATTACCAGAAATAAAGCTAGGCTTGTAGCCCAAGGCTACACCCAAATAGAAGGGATAGATTTTGAAGAAACATTTGCTCTTGTTGCTAGGATAGAATCAATTAGGCTCTTACTTGCTATTGCCTGTTATTTGGACATTACTCTACATCAAATGGATGTAAAGAGTGCATTTTTGAATGGTGTACTAAATGAAGAAGCCTATGTTGAGCAACCTAAGGGCTTCACTGATCCCCATTGCCCTGATCATGTCTATAAGTTGAAAAAGGCCTTATATGGCTTAAAACAAGCCCCTAGGACTTGGTATGGGAGGCTAACTGAGCATCTCATACTAATGGAGTTTAAGAGAGGTGAGGTAGATAAAACCCTATTTATTTTAAGAGAAAATGTCTGGATATTGGTGGCCCAAATTTATGTTGATGACATTGTATTTGGATCTTCTTCCAAAGATATGTTAGACTATTTTGTCACAAGTATGACCACCACCTTTGAAATGAGTATGGTTGGTGAGTTAAACTATTTTCTAGGCCTTCAAATAAAACAAAGTAAGGAAGGAATTTTTATTTCTCAAAGTAAATATGCCAAAAACTTGGCTAAGAAATTTTCCCTTGACAATGCCTCTCACCTCAAAACTCCTATGGGATCATCCCAAAAGCTGTGCAAAGATGAGGATGGTGAGGATGTTGATCCCACCTTATATAGAAGTATGATTGGGAGCTTGTTGTACCTTTTAGCAAGTTGCCCTGACATCATGTTTAGTGTATGCCTGTGTGCTAGATATTAAGCTTGCCCAAAATTATCCCACCTCAAAGCTGTAAAAAGAATTATTAGATATGTTAGTGGAACTGTCAATTTAGGGCTAAGCTACACTCGAGAAACCAATCCAAATCTGATAGGATTCAGTGACTCTGATTGGGCAGGCAACACTGATGATAGGAAAAGCACAACTGGAGGTTGTTTCTATCTTTGGAAAAATTTAGTATCTTGGTATAGTCGAAAACAGAACTGTGTATCCCTATCTACTGCTGAGTCAGAATATGTGGTTGTAGGCAGTTGTTGTTCTCAACTTCTTTGGATGAATCAGATGATTAAAGATTATGGTCTTAAAAGTGATATCCTAACTGTTTATTGTGATAATCTAAGTGCCATAGAAATATCAAAAAATCCTGTTCAACACTCACGTACTAAACACATTGAAATTAGACATCATTTTATTCGTGATCTTGTTGAGCAAAAAATCATTAGCATGGAATCAATTAGCACTGAAAAACAGTTGGCTGATATTTTCACCAAAGCCCTTGATTTTCAGAGATTTTTCACTCTAAGAAAGTCTCTGAGTTTGTGTGCCATCTGAAGGTGTGATCCCCCGTGTGATCACATCATATCTAACACCTGTATAATTAATTCAAAAAAAAAATGCATTGCATGATTTATCTCAGTGTGATCACTTGTATTGCATCTTTGACTTGTTTCCTCTCTGAATTGTGAATTCTTCTTAAAAAGTAGTCAACAATTGTTGACTCAAAATTTATCCTACTGGATGTCTCTTGGTTGGTGCAAAAACAAAAACAAAAAATGGGAAACAGCTACTCCACCCATGGTATGAAGTCATTTCAATGTGATCAAAATGACATCAAGAGAAAGTTTGAGTCAAATTGATAATATCATTCGAAAAAGGGCTATCCATGAGAATAATGAAGAGTGAAAGCTACCCATAATATATTTTTCCACAAAAAAATTATGTGTGACAGCATTCTAGAGGCCAACCAAGACAAGATTTAAATTCATTGACTTTCTTAGAGGAAATGCGTCCCCTGATGTAATTACATTCTATGCCACACATATGCTGAGATTTATCCTTCACATGTCTGTAAATTTTGCATCATTTTGTTTAGTCATATTTTTAGGTCAACCTGGTCCTTGGTGAAAATTTTAAACAAATGCTTTTCTCCTTCGAAATTTTTTTGTTAAAAAGTTTTATGCTCAACAAAATTTCTTATAATTTTTTTTAATGTCCAAGGAATTCGACTGGCCAAGGTAATTCTAGTCCCAATTAAACTCCAATTACACTAAAGAGACCTAGCCTAGTTGTGATTAATGTCATGCCATCACATCACTTAAATACGCCTAACCCCATTCCATTAAACCCTCACCGACCAGTATTCAACCTTCAAAACCTTTAGAAATTCAAAACCCTTCTCTGTTCTTCCTCTGTTTGTAACCAAATTCAATGGCGTCCCATTCATATCCTGCATCTCCGACCGCCGTTAGCTCGCCTCCTCCATCTTCGGTGGCCCAAACCGAAGCTGCCGTTGAATTGTTTGTTGATGTAGATGTGGCTCCCGTATCCATGTCTCTCCCTGGTGCTCCGGATAATGCCATTGATGCTGACAACCCCGGGGATTTGAAGGCTGTAGATGCTGTTGCTGGCTTGGCAAAAGGCCCCAACTGGTCACTCCGTCAAAGGGGATTCTCGCCTAACATGGGTGAGTACACTCCCAAGGTTCGCCCTAACATGGCTGAACCAGATTTTATTGAAGGAGAAGATGAGGATTATGATCCTTCTGCTGAACTGAAGAGAAAGAGGGGCAAATCATCTGCAACTGGATCAGGTAGCTCTCAACCCCAACCTCAATGAAGGAAGTACTTGGATGGGCTCACTGTCTACTCGAGCGAATCTGATGAAGCTAATGCTTAAGCGTTTAAGGTGGTATCTAGGAGGGCTAAGTCTGTGGAACTTGAGGAATTAAAGGAGGCTGAAGAGATTGTTGAGTCTGCTGCTCAAGACATGGATGACATTTTTCCACATGTCATAGTTACACCTGAGGATCTTCCTCCTAGAAGGATCTCCACACCTCCTCTGTCCCCTACTCCTGCTACCGTTGGTGCTATCTAATCCCCAACTCCATCCCCTCCTGTTAACCCTCCTGTAGCCCCTGCTCAATCTTTGCCAGGCAATTGGTATGCTGGGGTTCATTCAGAGGCTGATGATGTTGAAGAGTATGATGAGGATGAGCACATTCCACTCCAAGCTCTCCTGGACCTTAGGAAGGGAAAGGGAAAGATGAGAAAATCAGAGGCTGAGGCTGTAGCCTCCATCTCTGCCCAAGCATCTGATATAGGCTCAGATGATGATGAAGCTGAGGACAAAACCTTCAAGCTGGGTAGAGAAGAACTGGAAGCTGAAAAAGAGGATGCAGCTGAAGATGTGATCACATCAGCACCCTCACCAAGAGGAAGCCAAAGGAAAGCCAGTTCATCCATTTCTCCAATGCCAGTGCCTAGGCATTCCCCAAGATCCAAACCCTCCTCAAGGAAGGTAAGCCCTCATTCCCCAGAAAAGTTTATGTCAAAATCTGTGAAAGAAAGATTTGCCTTTTTTTAGGAAAAAAGGTTTTTTGGTGGAAAGGGTAATTGATAAAACTTTTGAGGATGTAGGAATAAAAATATATTTAGAGGAAAAGGGTCTCCTTTATTCTGTTTCTTACCCAAATAGCTATTATCCATCCCTTGTGAGTGAGTTCTATGCGGGTCTTGTTCAATCTATTCAAGATCCAAGAGATATTAGCTTTGAAAAGGTCCTAGTTCATGGCAGGCTCATTAACTTTTCCCCTGCTATGATTAATGTTTTCCTTCATGCTCCCAGTCCTCACATTCTTCCTCCTATGGCTCCTAAGGATGTTATTGCCAATTCCCTCACTAATGGTCTAGATCCTATCTGGCACACTCAGTTCAAATGCACAATTCTCACTTCTTTATGTGGTTTCTTGTTTAATATCTCTGCATTCAATTGGAAACCTACCTCCAATAAAAACATTGTGACTGTGCCACATGCTGATCTCATTCATAGAATTTTTACTGGTCAAGAGTTCAACCTTGGTGAGATTATCTTTGGTAGTGTGGTCCAATTTGCTGAAAAGGAGTTACCTTCTGACCTCCCTTTTCCTTGTTTGATAACTGGTCTTTGTGTAAGGAAAGGGGTTGAAATCTCTGATCGAATCTGTGAGAAGGTTGAACCATTTGGCATTCAACCTGTGTTAGAGTGTACTAGACGCACTATAGATCTACCTGTGGTGTTCCCGGATGACCCTGTTGTTGAAGCTCATGATGCTGATGAGGAAGAGCCTGTTGATGTTAGTGAAGATGTGCCTACATCTCCAGTATCACCAGTTGACCAAGTGAAGGTACTCACTGAAGAAATAAAATTTTTGGAAAGGATGATGCTCAACTCAAGGGTACAATTCAAAGAGATGTCTGCAAGAAGGAACAAGCTTCTGGCAGCACGGGAAGATCTTTCTGGTCAAAAAGGGGGAGCTAGCTCAAGTCATGTATACCAAGAGATAAGTCAAGACTTCAGGTGGGAGTTGCTTGCGGAGACACAAGTTGAGATGGAAAAGGATGCAATACAAAGCTGGGACAGAAGCATCAACTAAATGGAGTTGATTTATTTATCGTATGGTTTTTAATTTCGTGCTTTTTATTAGGAACAATGGTGATGTTTTATTTTGATTTGTTTTGGGTATTTTGGACATGTTTGAACATGGTTTGTTTATGGTTTTAGTAGCTAGTATTTAGGGGGAGCATTCGAGCTCTCCACTTTTGAAAATTGTGGTTTGTTCGTGTTTTTACTTAAATTATGCTTGAATTATATTTTGCTTGAGATTTGATTTTTGAACAGAAAGCAACAAAACAGGGGGAGATTGAAAGTGTGATAGCATCACACTTAGCCAAGTCAAAGAGGTTGACTTATTTTATGTTTTGTTACTTTCTTATGTAGTTAAATTAAGTAAATAGTTTGTATATTATTTTTAATATTACTAACCTATTAACCGAAAGTTTATTGTGTTTTAATATTATTTTGGTCATTTATGTAGGACTCTCACAAAGGATAAAGAAGGCTTTAAGAAGATAAAGAGATAAAGGAGATTGATAATATTGATCAAGCTCATCCTTACCCATTAAGCTTAGAACTCCTTGGCCATAAATATGAGTCTCAAGGAAGTTTAATACATACGTTTTTCATATACTCCGAAAGGCTGAAGGATTAGATACTTAAGAGGAGTTGTTTTATTGTGAGAGTTTCTTTTGGTTATTTTGTCATTCTCTTAGTTTTTATTTTGTAACCGGTTCAGAAGTTATTTAATAAGAGAAGTTTATTAACTACAGCATATTGTTGTAGATAAGTGTTAAATCATTTGTTTATTTCTTTTTTATTTGTTTTCCGATGCAATTCTCTGCTGTGTTAGTGCTGGTGCAATAGCATCAGGACTCACATCAGCTATTTTCGTGTTCCTGTGCACTTTCTAGCCGCTCCATTTCTTTCACAATCCGCATCACAGAATGCATGAAGAGAGGGAGGGGACTTTGCAAAAATCTGAAGACCAAGGTGCATAGTGCCATGAAGGTAGCGGAGAAGACGCTTCAGTGCAATCCAGTGAGGAGGTTGGGGGTTTTGCATGAACTGGGCAAGTTTGTTGACCGAGAAGGCAATGTCGGGACGAGTGAATGACAGATATTGGAGGCCTCCAACAATGGCTCGATAGGGGGTAGGGTTAACAGCGGAAGTTGCAGTGGACCTGGTGAGAGGTGGTGATGCTACCATGGGAGTGGGCGGTTTACAATCAATCATGTTGTGATGGGTGAGAAGATCATGAATGTATTTTGTCTGGGAGAGGAGGAGCCCATTTTGGTTTGGGACAACTTCGACACCCAAGAAGTAGGACAGGGGATCAAGATCCTTAAGGGAGAATCGATTTGATAGACTGGAGATGAATGACTGAAGGTGAGAAGGAGAGGGCCCGGTGATAATGATGTCATCATAGGTAAATTGGGAATGGAGATTTGTTGAGGATGAACAGAGAGGGATCGGCTAAAGAGGGGTGAAAGACATATGTGGTGAGGTAGGTTTTGAGTTCTTGAAACCATGCACGGGGAGCCTGTTTGAGACCTTAGATGGCTTTAGACAGACGAAAAACAAAGGATGAGTAGGTGGAATCCTCAAATCCGGGGGGTTGGGTCATAAAAATAGTTTCAGAGAGAGTACCTTGAAGAAAGGTGTTGTTGACATCAAGTTGGCAAAGGGGCCAATGGTTGGTTGTGGCAAGGGATAGAAGTAGCCAAACTGTGGCTGGTTTGACAACGGGACTGAAGGTTTCGGTGCAGTCAACACCGGGTTGTTGACGAAAGCCCTTGCCTACAAGGCGAGCTTTGTATTTCTGAATTGTGTTGTCGGGATTATACTTGACCCGAAAAACCCATTTGCATCCGACAATGTTGTGAGCTGAGGCAGGGGGAGCTAAGGACCAAGTGTTGTTGCGGGTTAGAGCTTGAAATTCTTCAATCATAGCATTATGCCAATGGGGAATGGATAGGGCCTATTTGGTGGTGGTGGGAAGGCTTATGGGGGAGGTGAGTAGGGAAAGGTTGGCATACTTGGGATTGGGTTTGGTGATGCCATGGGATAGTCTTGTGGTAATAGTGCGGGTGGGAGGAGGAGGGGAGGCGGGGTTGGGAGTAGGTAGGGTAGTATAAAGCTGAGGAGGGGATGGGGGTTCATTTGGAATGGGATTGGGAGAAGGGTGGGTTAGGGAGGGAGGAGTGGGGGGTAAGGAGAGGGGTGGGGTTATGGGGGGGAGGTGGGGTAGAGGAGGGGGTGTTTAGAATGGGGAGGAATAGGGTATGCCAGTCAGAGGGAGGTGGGGCGGAAGCAGTGGGGGAAGTGGTGGTGAGGGAGTTGTATGGGAAGGTGGTTTCAACAAAGCGGACATGATGAGAGGTGTAGACTCGATGGGAAGTGGGGTCAAGGTAGTAATACGCACTTTGCGTAGGTGAGTAACCGACGAAGATACATGGGATGGATTTTGGGGCTAGCTTGTGGGTAGTGTATGGGCAAAGCCAGGGATAGCAGAGACAACCAAAGCTACGTAACTTGGTATAGTTTGGAGGGGAGCAGAATAGGCAGAGTAAGGGGGAATAATTGTTTAGGGTGGGTGTAGGTAATCTGTTTATGAGGTAGGTAGCAGTAGTGAGGGCGTAGGGCCAAAGGGTGAGGGGTAGGTTGGCATGTGAAAGGAGGGTGAGACCCGTTTCAATGATGTGGCGGTGATGACGTTCGGCATACCCATTGTGTTCAGGAGTGTGAGGGGGAGTGGTAAGATGGGTGATGCCATTTTGACCATGATGTAAGTGCTCCAATTTGAGTTGTTAGCATTTTCGTTAGAAAATTAACGAAAGTCTTAACATTCTTAACATTTCTAACAATTCCTAACTTTTCTAACAAAGCAAGGGTAAAGTAGGCATTGCTATTTAAGGTTAAACCAATAAAAGAATCTTAAAAAGAAAATAAATTGTAAAAAATCCGAATTAGCAAGCTGAAAAACACAACCAGTTTGAATATTTTTGAAAATATTCCTTGTGTCCAAAGCCTGCAGCTGCAATTAATGAACAGTGCACGTTGTAGTACATATTCGCGCGGACACAATTAAATATTTCAGAGGGCTATAAATTGAGCCCTTCAATCACAAAGGAGCCACAACTTCATTCACAGCAACACCTTGGCGAAAATACTAGAGAAAACAGTGAGAATTCCCTTGAATTGTCACCTTTTTCTCTTGATTATTTTCCCAAATCACACCCACTCACTCTCAAATTCAAGCCTCAAACACTTTTAAATTCAAGCCTCAAACTCAAAAAGTCAAGAGAAGATAGGTATAACCTCCTTCTCCCTACCCTAAATCCCATCCATGCATGCATCTCATACTTTGAAGATGTAACTTATTTTCCTCTTGCCTTAGATCCAAGAGGATCACCATGGAAGTTCATCTCCATGGATGATCCTCTACAAGGATCAACATTTCTTTCAAAATTGTTTTTACTTCTTACAAACATATTTTCAAAACCCTAAAAACCATTTTCACAACAAAAATTTTTGTTTCAAATGATAAAACTCCCCTTCCCAAGCAAATGAAATGCTTAAAGTCCTAATGTACCCTAAGGATGGCTTGATATAGTAGATCACCACTAAAATGTCTAGTGACTACTAATAAAAGCCTAATGAAATGGGGACAAGCATGGATGCAAACCCCTTTTAAAATCACATTTTTCTTCTTGAGAAAGTTGCTGTCCAGTAGCCTTTCTCTAAGACCTCTGTCTATGGTCTAATTTTTTGGACACAGAAGAAATTGGAATTTGGTGTTGAATACAAAGTAATTTTTGTAGCCAACATTCAGAGATTTACATAAATATTTTTACTTTATTTTTTTAGTGAGTAAAACTCCTTTTTTCAAATTATTTTCCAAAGGTCAGTTCAACAGTTTCTGGAAATCCAGATTTCATATCTGAGATTTCCAGAAGGTTTTGGTCCATCAAATCATCTCCAAATGAAAAATCCTTTTGTCGAAACCTTATTTAAGGTGTTTTTAACAACTTTCATTCTCGGACTTTCCCCAGATTCTGAAGTTTTAAAGCTCTTAAATCCATTTTAAAATCAAGTGTCCACTGCCTTTTTCATTCTGGCAGAATTGGTTTTCAACTTCAAAAAATCTTTTGAGTACCAAAACTCAACCCAAAATTCATACCAAAAATCATGGGACTTTTTTAATGTCTTATAAAGAGTTTCCAATTTTTAGTTTTCTCAGTTTAAACTTATTTTGGCCAAAGGAACACACACACACACACACATAAATGGTTTTTAAGCTTGGAAGACTCGTTTTACGAGGCATTCCGGGTGAACACTAACGTTCTTCCCGGCGTGTAACGTGACCTCCGAACCCAAATCTCTAATCTCGGGCATTTTTCAAAGTTTTGGCCCTTAAAACAAAAATGGCGTGGCGACTCCTTGTTTTTTTGATTGATTTTCAAAGAAAAGAAAAATACCAATCTTTCGAAAAATGGCAACAATCGTTACAGTGGCGACTCCGCTGGGGACTAATAAGTTTTATTTTTCAAAAAAAAAAAAGAAAAGATTTTGTGGGTCAAGCTTCCGTCCCGGCATTCGAAATCATTTGTTGTGTGTGTGTGTTTGCCCAACTAACTGTGATTGCCTCGACTGTCTTGAAAGGGACTACCAGGATTGGATAAACGAGGACCGTCCCCCTAAGAAGAAGAAAGCTTCCTCCCAGCAAAAATTGAAAGAAAGGTTCGAAGCCGGGGATACCAGTGTGGGTACACTTGGAGAGCCATCCGGAGGGTTCGATTATCACGTACTCTACTCCAGTCAGTCCTCCCTTCCTCCAGGCCATGTCGCTCTAGAACAAACAGAGGCTAGAAGGCCGAAAAGTTCTGCCGACAACAGAGTTCAGACCTTGGGACACAAGAGCACCTCAGATCTGGGAAATTTCACTGCCAGTCAGAAGCCTAATCCCCTGCGGGATCAGCCAAGGTTCAATTTGTCCAGCTTCCAAGCACATACCGGCAAAGAAAGATCAAAACCTGTTTGGCGTTCGCACTCAATCAATATGCTGACCAAGGGTGGCAACCGCTACAAACAGCCTCGACACAACCCTGAGGCTTCAGCAAAAGCTTTACCTCGCAAAAGAAAGAAAGGAAACAGACGGTTTGATGGCTCTTTTTCGCCAAATAGAGACCAAATCTATGATCCCCGACTATATGGTAGTATGATCACCTTCTGCGACGAAAACCTGCCAAGAGATGCCTCCGGACACAACGAGGCCCTGTACATCACTCTCCGACTCAACACCGTATCACTCCCCGGAGTATTGGTGGATAACGGATCAGCCGTTAACGTCCTTCCTTTCAGCATGATACGGGCCCTACGCATCAACGAAAGGTACGTGATCCCATCTACCCGGACTATCAAGGCCTACGACGGCACGTCTCGCCCCATATTGGGGATGGTGACTCTGGAGCTCTGGTTCAAAACTCAGATGGTGCCAGCAAAATTCCACGTGATGGACATTCAGTCTGAATTCACAGTTCTGTTGGGACGCCCCTGGCTACATCACATGAAAGCCATAGCTTCCACCCTCCATCAATGCGTCAAATTCATTAATCGGCAGGGAGATCTTGAAGTCATCAGAGGGGATAGTTTCCTCATAGGGAACGAAGCCGAGACAGTCGCCAAGCGTGCCCGCAGCCAAGCACCGAGGCTACCTCCTTCAAATCGACCAAGGGACTATCGGGGCAAGTCTCGTCAGAACCCCTCAGAATCCGGCGATGCCAACTATGTCAACGCACTCAAGTGGGCAGGCTCTGAAGAGGTTCGATACGTCAAGTTCAATTGCCATTTCCAACATTTGGAGGCATACTGGAAAGAAACAATGAACACCGCCATGATACGGGCACACAAACCCCCAGTCTCCAACCACAGATTTGTCAGCATTCTCCAAACCCACTCTCTGACCCTGCCAAGCAAAGAGATTTTCGTGATAAAGGTCGACAAGCATCGTCATACTCGACTCGAATCTATGAACGTCGTATGGGACGTCCTCCTCAAGGAACTACCTGCTAAGCCTTTCCGCTCTAACATGGGGCATGAGATTTTTCTAGCAGCTCCAGCAGCGCACCAAGACGCAATACGTCCTTACATCTGGATTGAGCGGTCAGACTGCGACGAGTTAGAATTCTCCAGAATCGAGGATGCGGCAGATCCGCAAGCAGATCCTTATATTCATATGCTCAGTTTTGAGGATGATACCAGCCCCGATCTGATCAACTTTGGTTCAGTCAAAGAGATGATAGCAATGATTGAGAAAGGAAGTCAGAAACAGCACAATTCCCGAGTCATGAGGCCACTGACAGCAATGCCATTGAAGAATTGGGAAACTCTCTCAGGCCCGTCCGCGACCAAAGAGGAAATGATCACCAAGCTTGGATTAGTCCCCCGTCCCTTTGTGTCAACCTATGTAAAGTCATCCGAGTCTCTCATCGTTGAATTTGAGTCACTAGAGTCGTCCGATGGCCTCACGCCTGAAGACTACGAAATTGTAGCCAATGCTGTATTTCCCTTTGTTCTCAATGAAATGATGGACCTTTCTGAGTATCCCCTGATTGCCACTTTAACTAATGATAAATTAACTAATAACTTAAAAACAGTTAATAATGATTCACTAGATAAAGAAGCAGACACATTAAACGAACAATATATCAAAGAAATCTTTAAGCAAGTTGTTCAGAAAGAGGAAAATCGAGCCCAAGCTGCCGAAGAGGTTTTGGCAAGTGTGAATCTGGGAACTGCGGAAGAGCCTAAAGAGACGCAGATTGGTAGTTTCTTTGAAGGATCTGAAAGAGACACTCTGATTGAGCTTCTAAGGGAATTCGTGGATGTGTTCGCATGGTCTTATAAAGATATGCCGGGCCTCGATCCTTCCATAGTTGAACACCGAATACCGCTCGACCCAGAAGTCAAGCCAGTAAAGCAGAAATTAAGAAGAATTAAGCCCAAATGGTCTCTGCAAGTGAAAGAAGAGATAGAAAAGATGCTCAGAGCAGGGTTCATTAGGGTCATTGAATATCCTACATGGCTTTCTAACATAGTGACGGTGACCAAGGCCAACGGGAAGATGCGATGCTGCGTAGATTTCAGAGACTTGAACAAAGCTAGTCCAAAAGACGATTTCCCCCTGCCAAATATCGACATCCTGGTAGATTCCACGGCCAACCATGAGGTTAAATCCTTCGTCGACGGTTTTGCCGGTTATAACCAAATCAAAATGGCGGAAGAAGATCAATCCAAGACAGCCTTCACAACCCCTTGGGGCACATACTGCTATACGGTCATGCCATTCGGACTAAAGAATGCTGGGGCTACTTACCAGAGGGCAGCTACAGCCCTATTCCATGACATGATCCACAAAGAAATTGAGGTCTATGTGGACGACATGATAATACACTCCAAAGGGTCAGATGACCAGCACTTTGTTGACCTAAGAAAATTCTTCGGCGCCTCCGAGACCACAGCATGAGACTGAATCCAGCCAAATGCACCTTCGGTGTAAGACGAGGCAAGGTGCTAGGATATATGGTAACGGAACGGGGAATTGAAGTGGACCCCCAGAAAATCAAGGCCATAGTCGAGATGAAACCACCCCGGACGCTGACAGAAGTAAAATCCTTCATGGGAAGACTGCAATACATAAACCGTTTTGTAAATCAGCTGACCTCGATCTGCGAGCCAATCTTCAAGCTGATGAGGAAAAGTGCCTACACAGAATGGACTCCAGAATGCCAGCTCGCTTTTGAAGAGATCAAAGCATACCTTGTGAATCCCCCGATTCTTTGCCCTCCACATCAGCAAAAGCCACTGTTGCTATATCTAACTGTCACGGATACGACAATTGGGGCTATGTTAGCTCAAGAGAAGAAAGATTTTAAGGTCGAAAATGCCATCTATTTCGTAAGCAGAAAGCTTCAGGGGAGCAAACTCAATTACTCTGCTTGTGAAAAGACTTGCGCAGGCCTGGTCTGGGTAGTGGGAAAGCTGAAACACTACATGCAGTCTCACCCGATACATCTCGTCTCAAAAATAGACCCCATCAAATATCTGTTCGACAAGCCTTCCATCTCCATGAGGTTGGCAAAATGGTCGTTCTTTTTGGCTGAATACGACATCACATATGTGACGAGGAAATCCGTGAAGGGCGTATAATGGCAGAACAGTTGGCCGATTTCCCAAGTGATGAGTCCCGAGGACCTGAGCCTCAATTCCCTGATGATGGAATCTTTGCTCTAGAAGGAGAAAATCGCTGGCAACTCTTCTTCGACGGGGCGTCAAAAAAAAGGGGAACGGAATAGGAATGCTTCGGTCGATCCTACCGATGAACACACCCCCATAGCAAGAAGGTTGAACTTTGAGGTCACCAACAACGCCGCCGAATATGAAGCTTGCATAGCCGGGTTGGAGGCCGCCCTTGAAAGAAATATCAAAGAATTGGAGGTGTATGGTGACTCGCCCTCATCATCAATCAGTCTCTAGCAAATGGAAGACCGTGGACCCGGGTCTGCAGAAATATCACACTTACATGGAAGAGCTAGTAACTCAATTCAAGGAAATCAGCTTCCATTACTTGCCCAGAGATCGCAACAGATTCGCAGATGCTCTGGCAACACTAGCCTCTCTCGTTGAAATACCCGAAGGAAAGTCTGTCAAACCATTCAGAGTCGGGAGAAGAGAAAACCCCGCTTATTGCTTTGAAATCGAAGCGGAGGCCGAACCGGCCAGTGATCCCTGGTACACCCAGATCTATCAGTACGTGAAGAATGGCGAAGCTTCCTTCAAAAATGAAGATGGGGAATATAAAGAAGGAATCAAAGCAAAAAGCCTCTCAGCCCTGAAGCGACTCGCCTCCCACTATGTTCTTTTGGGAAACATGCTGTACAAGAAGCGTTATCAAGGCCCCCTCCTGCGATGTATCGGCAAACAAGAGGCTACCGGACTCATGAAAGAAGTACATGGTGGTACCTGCGGCCCCCATATGAATGCTCGGGCTCTAATGTAAATCATACTAAGAATGGGATACTTTTGGATCTCCATGGAAACCGACTGCATCCAGTTCGTCAAAAGCTGCGACAAATGCCAGCGGTACTCAAATCTCAATCATTTGCCTCTTCACGAGTTATACTGCATTACAACCCCTTGGCCTTTCGTCACTTGGGGAATTGATGTCATAGGCAAAATCACACCACCAGGCAGCAACGGCTACGAATTCATCCTGGTAGCAGTGGACTATTTCACCAAATGGGTTGAAGCCAAGTCCTACAAAATCCTCAATTCAAAGAAAGTAGCCCTCTTCATCAAAGAGAACATCATATGCAGATACGGGTTGCCAGCCGAAATCATCTCAGATAATGGATCCCACTTTGAAGGGGAATGCGACAGGCTATTGGCGGAATTCAGAATAACCCGTCACAAGTCATCTCCCTATAGGCCCCAAACCAACGGAGCCGTTGAAGCAGCAAACAAGACCTTGGAAAACATCATTCGAAAAATGGCTGTCCGAGGTCGAGATTGGCCCGAGAAGCTACACCTTGCTCTCTGGGGCTACAGAACATCCGTCAGAACGGCAACTGGGGAAACACCATTTGCTCTTACATACGGAATGGAAGCCGTACTCCCAATCGAGCTAGAAATCCCCTCGCTTCGTGTGCTATTGGAAAGCCAAATCGAGGTCGAATGGCTCCAAAGTCGACATGATGAATTGGCCCTGCTAGATGAACGCCGATTGAAAGCCATGGAACATATCCGAGCTTACCAAGGAAGAATGGCCAAAGCCTTCGATAAGAAAGTGAAACATCGGGAGATCCGAGAAGGTGATCTCATTCTGAAAGAGAAGCCCCCAGTCCGCGTCAACCCGCTTGGCAAATGGGAGCCTGTTTGGGTCGGGCCATATGTCATCCAGAAAATCTTCTCCGGAGGAGCCATGCAACTTGCAGACCTCGACGGAAATCCTTTTGTACACCCAGTGAATGGCGACAAGCTGCGCAGATACTACGCGTAAAAAAGCGAGTCAAAAAAAAAAAAACAAAAAAAACAACGAAAAAGAGTGCTAAAAGAGTAATACCCAACTAGGTTGAAAACCCGAAAAGGGCGGCCTAGGTAAAAAACAGGGTTGCACAAAAAAAAAGAAACAAAAAAAAAACAAAAATTTTAACCGGGTCGAACTACGGAGACCTGAGCCCTTTAGTCCGAAGGGAACGTAGGCAGCCGGAAACGGTTCGGTCTAAAACACAAATAAAAGTCATACATTAATCAGACCATGAAAGCGTCTCGAAAAACTCTAAAGCAATTCACATATTCATTACAGTTAAAAACTCTTTGATGAGTCTAAGCTCGGTTCATTCCTACGACTTACAACCTGCTATAAGAAACTAAGATACATAATTCAACTAATGTGTCTGCTACGACAAGAAAGGGATACTCGGAAACCTCAAGGTCACTCCAAGCCACTTGTACTGGCTTCTCCCCTCTTCTTCCCTCCTCTTCGGGTCTTCTTCTTCTGCGCTGGAAAAATGTCGGTCTGCCGCCTACCAAGCTCTGGTGTAGGGACAGGATCTATCAAACCCGCATCTGTCAGGGCCTTAGTAGCCCTAGCCTCATCTCTCATCTCCTGTAGCCGAGCTGGCAACATAGGAGTCCTCCTCTCTTGTCTCCTGACATAAGCCTCATAGTCGGTCACAACGTCCCCGCTCCTATCATGAGGATTGGCCCTCACCTCGGCCCTCCTCCTCTCCGAAACTGTCAGGTCCTCCGCACCAACGATGGCCTCACGCCGCCTCAAAATAGCCATCTGAGTCTCCCCCAAATGCCTCTCGTACCAATCCAAGTACCAAGTGGTCAGAAATATGTGTCCCGGACGCCTGAGGATAATCCTGGAAGGAAAGACGTCATGTCTCCATGTTCGGGAAAGAAATGGGAACACCGAAGGATCCTCCATCGAAACAGAGGCTACCACCCTGGTAGCTATGTCCTCAAAGCCCTCCAAAGGAGCCTGCTCCAGGCCAAACTGTCTGAGAACCAGAGCCGGAATGTAAAAACTGGACTGAGAAAGCCCCGGAAGCAGAACCACATGAGACCCATCCTGAAGAACTCTCCGAGTCTCTATCCGCCAATGAGGCACCGACCACCTGATGTCCGCGGTCTGGCGAAAAGCCATCCAACGCTCCCATGAGCCCTGATCATCAAGATCCACGGTAACCCCTCTCTTGGCAAATGTCCAAGGTTTGACCGCATCGAAAGTTTCGCGAAGAACCCCCAGGCGCTCCATCAGCCACATAGTCAAGAGAAATGGGCTGCCCCTGTGCATATACCGCCTCCCGGTAGCCAACCTGTCAAGAGCATGAAAAGTCTCCCCCAGGATCAAGGGCACTACATCCCGGCCCGAACGGCAGTGTACAACCACATCCAGCAAAGCCCGATGACAAATTCCAAAGGAATAAACCATGAACAAGGTACCATACACACAGAATGCAAAAGCATCCCAATAGGCATCATCAAGCAAGCCTAAGCCCCTAAATCTATCAGGAAGACCAGAAATGTCAAAATGATCGGGACCACAGATCATACCTTGTGCTTCCTCCGGGGAAAGATGAAGAAGGTTGCACAACTTGTCAACGAAAGAGGCTCCTCCGGGCAAAGGGATTGCAATCTCTTCCACCTCGGGACCGCCAAGCAAAGCCCGAAATTCTTCAACGGTCGGAACAACTTCATTGTAAGAAAAGCAAAAAACATGCCTTCTAGTATCCCAAAATGAAGAAGAAGCCCTCAAAAGATCATAGTCCGGAACCAATTCTTTGAGAGACCACAAGCACTTTATCTTGTACCTTTCTTCAAACAATGACCTCCTCTCATGCATAATCTCTCTACACCACTCCTTGAACTTTTCAAAGAATGACATTTGGATTTCTTTAGACAATTTTAGAGAATTTTTGGGCATTTCCATGGCTTTTCTTTCTTCTCTCCCGAAATTCCAGTTTGAACTGGAGAAGATGAAGTTTCAGGTGATTTTTATGCCCTAAACCAGATCCAACCACCAAAATAAATGAAAACTGTCAGAATCCACCCCTATCCGCGCGGATGGGAATGTCGCCAGAAAAAAATCTGCAGCAGTTCCAACTGCTGCACCGCGGAGGAATATTTCATCCCAGCCGCTCGAAACCTGTACAAAACCTGTCCAAACAGTTCATATACCAAACGTTCACACCCTTGCCAAGAAACCGGGCTCATGCAACATTTGCATTCATAAAAAAAAAAAAAAAGTAGACTATTACATTCCAAAAAAAAAAGAACAAAAAAAAAATGTGTGCATGAAAATAAAGTGTATCTGTCAAAGTAGGTACAGTCTCAGAAATCAATCAAAAATAATCAGTCAGAATCCTCAGTGGCTGGCCCTTTCCCCCGATCCCTCTTGCGGCTCGGGCCCGCCTCCTCAGTAGCCGTGAATATCTCGGGCTCGGAATCGTCGTCCTCGTCTCCAGAGAAAGGCTCGCCTGGATCAACCGGTACGCCACGATAGGGCAAGCCGAGATCTGCAAAGAAGTCATATCCGAACGTGAACGCGTCGGACTCCTGGACATGCAAAGAAGATCCATCGTGGTGCCAAACGTGCCCCTGCCCATGCAAATCCCCGAGGATGACGTGGTCCGGAGGAAGCTCCATGCCGGGATCTATGAGAGGAGAGAGAGGAGCCTCGGTAGAATGCTTGGAAGGAATAGGGGAAGTCTCCTGCTCCACAGGTGCCGGCTGTGCCCGTCTAGCTCTGCCCTGAGCAGCCCTACAAGCAACCATCCTCCTAAGGAACCTCTTGGCCCCAATCACCTGCTTCGTCAGCTTCTCCACAACCACAGCCGGGAACTGTACGGAAACAAAAGCGTCAGAAATAAGTGATGCGAAAAATGATGATGCGAAAAGAAAAGAAGAAGGAGAAGCAGTAAAAAGCTGTACCTTCATATCCGGACGAGGCCGGAAATCTCGTGGAACCCGATCAGGGATAGGAATCTGTACTCTCAGCCTAACCCCATCCTGGACATACGAAAAGTCAGATCGAGGGTATCGCACAATCCCCTACCCCTCTCTCTAGAACCTGGGGCATCCTCAGCCTCCTCAAGATAAATCTCGAATACTCCTCAATCGCCACAAACATCGAGAAGTGCTGACCACCTCGATAGTCGCCCCAGGTCTCCGATCTCTCACTCGGATGCATCATGTCGGCAGGAGGCTCCACCGGAGCCATCAGAGGCGCACCCTCGCCATGCTGGCGCGTCACTCTCTCCCCCAGATAATACACGTCGCAGGTCAAACCTCTCAAAATCCTCCGCTGCACGGTCCATCTCTAGGCACCCTTCAGCTGCTCCACCTCGAAGCGGCCCCAGGGGTAGAAAATCATCCCCTCATCTGTCTCTGCTCTCGTCAAGGGCAGGCAATCCCTGTACTTGAGGGTCGTGCGCCCCCTGGAACCTATCTTCTCCCGAGCATGCTTGCTCCAGGAGAGCATGGCCGGATATGCCCCGATGTGCTCCGCCGGCTGTCGCCACATTGTAACGTAAAAGAACTCCAGAGCCCATACCTGCGAAAGGGAAAGATCCCATCAACTAAGTGCGAAAAGAACAGTGCGTGCTTAAGGAAAAGAAAAAGCAGAAGCTTATACCTCCAGAGGGAACTCAAAGCACGTCAGGGAGCTGATAGCCTTCCGGCTATACCGATCCAGAGCAAAATATAGCTCTGCTAGCCCTGCCTCTCCCCAAGACACCTCCCCAGCCATCTCCACATCCTCCAACGTCCTCAGCAAGGCGAACACCGCCGTCCCCTCGGCGTGTCCAAAAAGGGTGCTCGAAAAAGCAAACCATAGAAAAGCCCTGGCAATCTGTACCGCAGCCACTCTCTCATCCCCAGCCTCGTAACTCTCGATGCTCTCCACGATCTTCCCGTGGACCACAACATACTCCATCCCCATTCCCTTTTTGGGAATGGGGGTAAAGCCTAGAAGATCCTGCAGCTCCAGGTCGCTGTAGCCATCCCTCCACTCAATGCTCCGTCCTTTAAAGGACAGGCCCGTGATCGCAGCGTAATCGGAAGGAGTAACCGTGGACTCGCCCCAGAAGAAATGGAATGTGTGGGTCACGTCCCACCAGTGCTGTGTCAAAGCAAAGATCAGGCCCTTACTCTTGGGGAACTTAACCAACCCCCTCAGACACTCAATAAACTCGTACAACCCAGTCCCAATGACGATCTGTCTCGGACTCATCAGATCTCCTCGGCCCAAAACCGGAAGCCGATCCCACAGGTCAATCACAGACTCCACTGACCCTCGAGTCTTCAGCTTATTCAGCTGCTCCGTCACAAAACGATCTCCACCCTGCAATTAAAAAAAATGTCAAAAAAAAATTGCATTTGCATCAAAAAAAAAAAAAGAGAAAGCCTACACATGCATCACAAAGTTCTAAAGAAAATTCGGCAGCATAACGGCATACAATGGACTCAGCCCCATTTTTCTCACAAAAGAAAAGATTTTTCAGCAACCATCATTCATCATGCATATAAAAAAAACATGTCAATAACATTGAGTCAACGGAAGTAAAAACTCCGTCCCATTTTTCATGAAATAGCATGCATAAGCAATTTTCTACAATTCATTCATCCGATCAATGGGAACGAAAATCCGTCTCATTTTTCACAAAATAATATATTTTTACAAAAAGCATGCATACATGCATTTGCATCATTCATAAAAACACATCTGTAAGTACGCCAATCCAATTCGCAACCTTTTCGATGCATTTTAATATAATAAAACTGCATTAAGGGGCGTTTTGGTAAATTCCCGGTCCGCTCCGAGACTTCCGGAAATATTTTATATGTTTCTCGCGAAGGAAGTGTATTTTGGTATTTTTCCCGGATAAAAGGACCTAAAAGGAATTAATCATTTTGGATCTTTTGGGTATTAACCCGGAATGTTCCAGAACCTGGTTTTGGCGCCAGAATCGGTTATTGGCGTTCCCAGTCGTGCGACAACTTGAGGCATGGAAATTGGATACGTTAGGTCGTGCGACCAAATAATCCAATTTCCAAATCTAAATATAAATATCAATTGCCTCATTTTGTAGAAAAGGAGCCTCACATATTTCACACACAACACACACTCCTTCTCTCTCAATACGTAATACTGAGATCTCACCTCTCTCTCCCTCTAACCTCTCTCTATACGCAGGAAGCTCCCTCACCGGCGATCTACCCCCTCAATCATCCCCTTCACCCAAACCAACTCTCCGGCCAAATCTCAACCCAGCCTCTCCCTAATCTCCGATCTAACCAAACTTCTCAACCATCTCCCTCACCAATTAACCTCCGTCCTCAACGAGCCCAACAACAATCAACCGGCGACCTCCACCCAAACCTTCACCTGTTCCCTCCCTCAACACCGGTGACCTCGGCCGAGCTTCTCCCTCACCCAAATCTAATCGGTGACCTTCCTCTACCTCAATTTCCTCCCTCTCCAATCACAAAACCAACCGGCGACGACCCTCCAACCTAAGCCCGTTGATCGCGATTGCTTCCCCTGTTTACACGGACCCTAGACCGTCAACTATCCCCACAGTAACCTCGCCGACAACCCTTGTCCAAAAACCACCGGTATACCCCTTCCCCTGATTCAAACCAATTGCCGTCTTCTTCCCCTGCTTCCAAATCAATTCCGTTCCAAGCCTGTTCAACGCATACCACGTACTGGTAATTGCAAGCTGCTCAACCTGTGAATCCGAATCTGTCCCGAAGCTGAAGCTGATTGAAGAATTCGATACCTAACTTGGTATCGAATTTGTGGACTACGAGGGTAACGAATTTCTTCCCTCACCTCTATCTCGCATTTTATTATTATTTGTTTCATTGCAATTGATATTCCCCGGACTTGATAATTAGACTCTATCCGTCCCTGAATTATCAAGTCCCAACTGCCGATCTCTCTGTTTAATTGCTTTGCTTGGTATTGTTGATATTCATAAATGTGATCGTGTGGGATTTGTTGCTTATTGGCCGAGGGAGTGTGGATCTCCCTATATCCACATCCCCTCGGTCAATCTATTGTATATTCATTGGTATCTGAATTGTTTGTATATTGTGATTGGGATTTGATTTGCTCTCAGTTGGATCTGTGCTTCATCTGTAAGGTTCCTGCAAACGGTAAACATGTGTCACGCGACACATTGTGCCTAGCACGTCCTATGTCACGCGACACATGGTGACCATCTGCAGAGGATCATCCTTTCAGTTGTAATCTGTTGGTCCTCGATGTAAAGTGGGACGTGGCCTCCCAGAGTCAATGGCCTACAAAGTTGTATTCCCCTTTGTTGAGTAATAAAACAAAGTACTATTATGCATTTTAATACATATTTTTGTCATACACACTTTGCACACACATTGGGATGATTTGAATGTTGAACATTGAAAGACTCGTCTGCGGACGAGGCGTGTTGGGTGAACTCTCGGTTCTTCCCAACACGTAACTTGACCCCCGAACCCATTTTCTCAAACAAAAAGGTTTTCAATGTTTCCTCTTAAAACGGCGTGGCGACTCCTTTTCTTTTTTTCGGGCGAGCGCACATTCAGTGGCGACTCCGCTGGGGACTTGAAACTTGTTTTCAAAAGTGGGTCAGACTTTCGTGATTGTTCAACATTTATTCCATTCACTTGTGTGTGCTTTGTGTATGACATTATATGTGTTTAAATGCATTTTACGTGCTTTGCTTTATTCCTTTCCCCCCTTATACCCCATCTTTGTTGATTGTGTTGCTGATGCTGGGGCTGAGATATGACATCGTGCTTGGAGGCTGGGGCTGATTTGATTGCTGTTCAGATTATGGCATTGTGACTCCTTCTGTCACGCGACAAGATATGCCTTTGATGTCCTGTGTAGCGCGACAGAAGGTGCCACTCAGCAGGATTTTTATTTCTTTGATACAGGTTGTGATGTGGGGCAGTCCCCCATAATTATATCTTGATCATCTGATTATTGTATCTCTGTGGGGCGTGTGCGTGTTATTTTCCTTTATCACCCCTTTTCAAATAAAAAAAAACAAAAATAATAAAAAAAATAATAAAAAATCAAAAAAAAATCATTTTTATAAATAAAGGAACATAGCCATCCCCGCACACTACATCACGTAGATCTAGAACCCTCGGGTGCGATTGACGGCATCGCGGACGGCCATGAAATTCGCCTACGTTTGAGCGCCTAATGTCAAACCCATACCCCTAGTGTGTTATAGGTGGCACCACACATTTAAACCTCACCCAAAACGGTTGATTTTTGACACGACATTTTCAAATACTCTAAAATGAATTGTTTCAAAAATTTTAAAAGGCTTTCGTACCTCCCCCAAACCTAGCACGTGTGGGCATGTTGCCAACGCAACATGGTTTCACGAGAGGACATGTCGTTCCCACGGCATGTTCTAACGAGAGATCATGTCGCTTTGTCAACGTGCACCGACGAGAGGTCATGCCGGATTTTTCCTTGAAATTCTTCAGGAATACCCGTTATGCTGCCCAAATTTCTTCAGAATTTGGGGCTGCTCGTTCGTCCCATAAATGCTTTGGTTTGGATTAGGTACTGTCGCCTATTATTAATTTTGACTCAACGCATTTGGTGTATTTCTTGATGATGTGTCGTTAGGTTTCCCCGAGGTCTAGATTATGTGAATAAAGGCTTATCCTTTTCCAACCGACCCTAGGACTTAAAAGACACCGATTTCTACTTGAAGATTAATAAAGTGTTGCACGAGTCCGTCTCCTTTCGTATTCTTCCCTCTCCCGTACCTCCTCAAAGATTCTCTATTCGCAGCCTTATACACGCTCTTACCTCTTCACCTTTGCAAAGGTTACGGCAAGTTGGGTGTGCGCTCTCGTGCCCGGCGCTCGATTGGTCCATATTCCTGAGGCGGAAGCAGTTCAAGTGCTCGAGCGGTTGTCCATCTGATGCAGAATCCAAAATGCTCGGTGCAGAGAAGACTATGGCCCACGAATCTAGAAGTTCATATCCCATGGGTCAGCAGCAGAGTGCAAATGGTATGTCCATCGAAAGAGTTGCGAGCTACACTTGAAGATATTTTTCCTCGCAAGCGAGAGGCCCGGGTGCTTGCCCAGATTGCTAAAGCCAAGAAGGAAGACCTATAAATGACAAAGAGATCAAGAAGGGTCCTCACCGCACCGATGGCAACGATGCTCAATGTTGAAGAAGTCAATCAGTCCTCGTAGGGTCTAGAATGTCCACTGTCGGACATGAGTCTGTCGAGTCCAAGTCGGACCAATTTTTGCTTTGCAGTGATAAAATCTTTGTTTCTCTTCTTGCTAGACTCGAGACATTACTAGCACACCTACGCTACACTCGATTGAAATGGTCTTATTCCAAATGATCACTTGTGCTGCTCACCGATCAATGCTTTGAAATGACTAATATTTAAATTGATCGGAGTGAGAAAATTGACTGATATCCTTCCCAGAGTGGGGCTTAAGAACTCCCCACCTCGATTCCAATATGCTCACATATTTTCCTTCGTCCTCGCTATCTCGTTGCTCGATGAATTTGCATGGATCTTCCGCGAAGTAAGCTTAACAAGCAAACGAAGACTCAATCTCGTTCGGACCATCCGGTAGGGGCTGCGGTTGAAACCTTTCACCCTTAGGAAAACCATTACCTCACCCTCACCAAATAATATCCCTTCATTTCAAGATCGGCGTATTTGAAACCCGTTTAACCATCTCAAGAAGAAGAGGGACTATCCTTGAGACTCCCGTGATTCAAAGAAAGATCGACCGTCTCCAAGCGCAAGAACAACGAGTGCAATAATCCATTATGGGGACTAGCTGAAATTTTCCTCTCAAAAAAAGAAAAAAAGAGAGACAAAAATAAAAAAAAGAGAATATAAAAAAAAAAAAAAAGAGAGCCTAGTCCCCAGCGATTCTCTCGAAAGCAAAAAGTCAAAGGATCCGGTCGTTACTCAAGAGGAGTCTCAGAGCGAACAAAGAGACAGCACGGATGTCCCCTCACCATTACCTCTAACCGATCCCAAGCCGTCCTCTCGATTTTAGAGGACAGTCACATTCCCATTACCGTTACCTTTGACCTTGGCAAAGCCAGATTTGACCTCTCATCCTTAGAGGCAGCAAAGATGCAACCACAGATTTCCCTCATCTTAGAAATCCCAAATACATACCCAAAAGCCAACCTCTCATCTTTAGAGGTACAGCCAGCAAAAGCCTAGCCGACCTCTCGTTTTAAGAGGTCATGATATCCCAAATCACCCGAAGACCGATCGAAATCCCGAAGCCCAGCCGCAGTTACTACCGGATAGCAGTCTCAGTCCAATATCGTCGAGATCTAAAATAGACTATTGCTTAAAGCGGAGCCAAGTCCATCCCGGCTCAAAGGACCATCAATTGAAGATTGTGCAAATTTCGTCCGTTCATTTGACGTCGTATGTGAGCATATTTCGTTTCTCCTCCGCAAACACTTACCGTGAATGTCCCACTGGGGCTTCGCATCTGTGTCTCCCATCGACACTCCAAGAGGACATGCCTTCCAATGATCAAAATTCTCAAAGGTCCTCAGATCCTCGAATTCCAACGTTCATTCTTCATTCGGGATAAACCCGAACTACGGCGACCTGAGCTCCTCCTATGGAGGGGAACGTAGGCAACCATAAATGGTTCGGTCGAAATCATAAACAAATCTCAGAAAATCCGGTCTCTTCAAGGACCATGCCCATACACTGTCTATCCTTCCGATTCTCGATATCAGTGGGCTTTCTCCTCAGGATTGATAAAAAATATTCACTCATATCGGCTTTTGGCGGTTGAATAACCCGAACATCAATAAAGGGTTTTAAGCAGCTTTGTGATCATCACGAATAAGACAGGTTTTCAAGTGTCTCGACAAGTCTTCCCTTTCTACATCATAGGAAGATAGAGCTAAACACCGTTTCGGTCAGCAGGGGCTTCCATACACTTTCCACACCTTGTGATGCTTATACTCTCTCAAAAGAGTCAAACCCAAAGCGAGAGTGTCATACACAGAAGTTCGGGATTCATTTCCCACCATTCGAAAGATATGCCCCTGCACGTAAACACTTCCGAGTCTTGTCCGGCCCGATTGGACTGCGGGTGCGAAATGATGAGTTGCCTCCTTGGCCACAAGATGACTCTCGCGATGAAGCTGCATGGAATATCCTCAAGCCGGGGCTTTGGTTAAGGTATCCCTCCGGCCCTCCTTACCTGATTTCCCTCCGGATTTGTCTCGCACTGTCAACTGGGGCTTCGCCAAGCCAGGATTTCTCTCTGCCCCCCTCTGCTGCTTGCTGTCTCGGATGCGCGATACACTCTGTCCTCACTAGCAAGGGACCTGATGCAACCAGTACTCCCGGGAGCGTCCCCGACTTGCCTAAGCTGCACCATCACTTATACGTTTCCCCTATAACGGGAGAGGGTCCACCCCATTACAAACACTTTCGTCCCATACACAATCCCTCATAGAGCAACTGATACAGACATATCTGCTCACCAAGCCGTGCAAAACCCTCACTTCCCTATTCTCCCCAGCTGAGATGGACTTGTGCAACCAAAGATTAATAATGCATAAGCAAGAGTCGAATAAAATGCAAAGTGTCTTGAGTGTTGTGTCTCCCCCCGCAGAGTACAATAATCAGGTGATCGTAGTTTGATCGTGAAGATAGCCCCTCGAATCACAATCTTGGACAGGGATTCCAAATCCTGCAGGTGGCAGACCCCGCCTTTATTATCTTCATCAGACCCTGACTCATCGGCATCATCTGAAAGAGCCCCAATTTCCTCAGCTTCCAAGCAATGCTTGTCAAAGGAAAAGAACCCCAGCTGCCCTAGAAACCAGACAACAAGGCTCACCAGTCCCGACGACTCCAAAGCCTATTTTGCATGATAAACCGAGACAAAGAGTCCGCATCTGTCAATCTCCCTAGCAAGCGTCAACAAGTGGTAGCCTCAGCCCCCAAACAAATGCATGTCAAAGAAAAGAGCCCCAGCTGCCACAGAACCAAAGAAATAATGCTCACCAGTCCCGACGACTTCAAAGCCTGTGTTGCAAAGACCGTCCTGCGAATGGCCACCCAGCAAGCATCGACAAGTGACAGAGGCCACAACCTATACCGCAGCAGAACCAATGGTAGCCTGAGACCTTAGACAGTGACCTACCAACAAGCAGTTACGGCCTAAAACCCTCGCAGGTACAATAATCGATTGAGTCCCGAAGACTGGCCCTCCGACCAAACTGGAGAAGAAAGAACAAAACAAAAAAAGCATGCATATCTGTGACAGCCCCAAGAAAAGCCTCTCAAGCAGAGCCAAACCAAGAAAAGCCTCTCAAGCAGAGCCAAACCCAGGAAAAAGCCTCTCAAGCAGAGCCAAACCAAGAGAAAAGCCTCTCAAGCAGAGCCAAACCAAGAAAAGCCTCTCAAGCAGAGCCAAACCCAGGAAAAAGCCTCTCAAGCAGAGCCAAACCAAGAGAAAAGCCTCTCAAGCGAGAGCCAAACCAAGGGAAAAAGTCTCTCAAGCGAGCCAAACCAAGAAAAGCCTCTCAAGCGAGCCAAACCAAGAAAAGCCTCTCAAGCGAGCCAACCCAAGAAAAGCCTCTCAGCGCAGCCAAACCAAGGGAAAAGCCTCTCAAGCGAGAGCCAAACCAAGGAAAAGCCTCTCAAGCGAGCCAAACCAAGAAAAGCCTCTCAAGCGAGCCAAACCAAGAAAAGCCTCTCAGCGAGCCAAACCCAGAAAAGCCTCTCTAGCGGAGCACACAAAGAAGAAAAGCCTCTCTAGCGGAGCACACAAAGGAGAAAAGCCTCTCAAGCAGAGCCAAACCAAAGGAAAAAGCCTCTCTAGCGGAGCCCACCAAGAAAAAAAGCCTCTCAAGCAGAGCCAAACCCAAGAAAAGCCTCTCAAGCGGAGTACAACAGAAGTCACAGGTAAGCACAGCAAAGGTATGAAGACACATCTCTACCCCTTTCTTGCTTGTAGTCAGTATTGGTAATTCCGAACTACGATTTGGCTTGATTTCCTTGTTCAAGGGATACGTAAGAATCCTTTCTCAGAAAGGTCCAGCCATAATTTTCCCCTTCTCACCCTTCTAGCCCTTCACCTTAACCCCAGCCGCTCATTGAGATTGGGTCTTATTTTATCGACAACCCCACTTTTTCCAAAAGTGACGTTGCCGAGGGGCTCTGTAAGTACGCCAATCCAATTCGCAACCTTTTCGATGCATTTTAATATAATAAAACTGCATTAAGGGGCGTTTTGGTAAATTCCCGGTCCGCTCCGAGACTTCCGGAAATATTTTATATGTTTCTCGCGAAGGAAGTGTATTTTGGTATTTTTCCCGGATAAAAGGACCTAAAAGGAATTAATCATTTTGGATCTTTTGGGTATTAACCCGGAATGTTCCAGAACCTGGTTTTGGCGCCAGAATCGGTTATTGGCATTCCCAGTCGTGCGACAACTTGAGGCATGGAAATTGGATACGTTAGGTCGTGCGACCAAATAATCCAATTTCCAAATCTAAATATAAATATCAATTGCCTCATTTTGTAGAAAAGGAGCCTCACATATTTCACACACTCCTTCTCTCTCAATACGTAATACTGAGATCTCACCTCTCTCTCTCTAACCTCTCTCTATACGCAGGAAGCTCCCTCACCGGCGATCTACCCCCTCAATCATCCCCTTCACCCAAACCAACTCTCCGGCCAAATCTCAACCTAGCCTCTCCCTAATCTCCGATCTAACCAAACTTCTCAACCATCTCCCTCACCAATTAACCTCCGTCCTCAACGAGCCCAACAACAATCAACCGGCGACCTCCACCCAAACCTTCACCTGTTCTCTCCCTCAACACCGGTGACCTCGGCCGAGCTTCTCCCTCACCCAAATCTAATCGGTGACCTTCCTCTACCTCAATTTCCTCCCTCTCCAATCACAAAACCAACCGGCGACGACCCTCCAACCTAAGCCCGTTGATCGCGATTGCTTCCCCTGTTTACACGGACCCTAGACCGTCAACTATCCCCACAGCAACCTCGCCGACAACCCTTGTCCAAAAACCACCGGTATACCCCTTCCCCGATTCAAACCAATTGCCGTCTTCTTCCCTTGCTTCCAAATCAATTCCGTTCCAAGCACATTCAACGCATACCACGTACGGTAATTGCAAGTCGCTCAACCTGTGAATCCGACCGTCCCGAAGCCGAAGCCGATTGAAGAATTCGATACCTAACTTGGTATCGAATTTATGGACTACGAGGGTAACGAATTTCTTCCCTCACCTCTATCGCGCATTTTATTATTATTTGTTTCATTGCAATTGATATTCCCCGGACTTGATAATTAGACTCTATCCGTCCCGAATTATCAAGTCCCAACCGATCTCTCTGTTTAATTGCTTTGCTTGGTATTGTTGATATTCATAAATGTGATCGTGTGGGATTTGTTGCTTATTGGCCGAGGAGTGTGGATCTCCCTATATCCACATCCCTCGGTCAATCTATTGTATATTCATTGGTATCGAATTGTTTGTATATTGTGATTGGGATTTGATTTGCTCTCGCTTGGATACGTGCTTCATCTGTAAGGTTCCTGCAAACGGTAAACATGTGTCACGCGACACATTGTGCCTAGCACGTCCTATGTCACGCGACACATGGTGACCATCTGCAGAGGATCATCCTTTCAGTTGTAATCTGTTGGTCCTCGATGTAAAGTGGGACGTGGCCTCCCAGAGTCAATGGCCTACAAAGTTGTATTCCCCTTTGTTGAGTAATAAAACAAAGTACTATTATGCATTTTAATACATATTTTTGTCATACACACTTTGCACACACATTGGGATGATTTGAATGTTGAACATTGAAAGACTCGTCTGCGGACGAGGCGTGTTGGGTGAACTCTCGGTTCTTCCCAACACGTAACTTGACCCCCGAACCCATTTTCTCAAACAAAAAGGTTTTCAATGTTTCCTCTTAAAACGGCGTGGCGACTCCTTTTCTTTTTTCGGCGAGCGCACATTCAACATCTCATTGCAAAAACCCTACATGCAACAAAAAAAATCCGTCCCGAATTCGGGAAAATTTTCATCATCTCATATTTCAAAAGTGGCAAAATGCCCATTCTTTTTTCAAACAAAATGCATATCTGGGTTACCCATATACTCATTACAACATGCAAAGCATCAAAATTAAATTTCAAGCCCAAGAACATTGACTTTCGAAATTTTCAAAGAAAAAAAAATCACAAAAATCAATTTCGAATGAAAAATCAACAAAGAAAATGGAGAGATTCGAAGTATACCGTACGGAGACTCGGATCAGTGGCCCAATGTTGCCACGCATCGGGGTATGGCTCCTCCGCAATCGACTGCGAAAGAGAGTAATGCCTCCTCATTCGAACGAGCTCTAATCGCCTCTCCGCAACCTGGCCGCGTCCCTGACCTTGAATGGCGACTCCCCCGTGTTCCATTGCTCAAAAAATCGAAGAAAATCGGAAGATTTCGAAGCTTCCTAGGCCAAAAATGGCGGATTTCTCACTTTCTCTCTCTCTTCTCTCGAAAAACTGTAAAAATAGTGAGGAAGAAGGAGAAGGGTGGCGGTGCCTTTTAAAAACCAATCTGGGCTTCTTTCCCCTCCGCACGGACCAAATTGAAGGGTCAAAAAGACCATTTTGCCCTTTAAAATTCCAGGACTCTGCAGTTTAGTCCCAAACTTAACAGAGTTAACCAAAGTTAACCAAAGTTAACCCCCCCCTTTCAAAAGAGCTCAACGGCAGTAAAACGTAAGTCCGATATCTCCGAGAAAGATAACGGAATCCCATTTCTTTCAACAATTTCATCAACGGCAGTAAAACGTAAGTCCGATCTCTCCGAGAAAGATAATGGAATCCCGTTTCTTTCATCAACGGCAGTAAAACGTAAGTCCGATTTCTCCGAGAAAGATAACGGAATCCCGTTTCTTTCATCAATTTCATCAACGGCAGTAAAACGTAAGTCCGATCTCTTCGAGAAAGATAACGGAATCCCGTTTCTTTCATCAATATCATCAACGGCAGCAAAGCGTAAGTCCGATTTCTCCGAGAAAGATAACGGAATCCCGTTTCTTTCATCAATTTCATGAACGACAGTAAAACGTAAGTCCGATTTCTCCGAGAAAGATAACGGAATCCCGTCTCTTTCCTTATTATCACCGACGGCCTTAAAACGTAAGCCCGTTTTCCCCAGCAAAAGCCAAAGGGATCCCTCGATTCCACCCCCAGCAGCTTTTCAAACTACGTAAGGGCTTGATTCCCCAATCGGGATACGTAGGTAGCCTATCACAGGTCCAGCCACTCGACCAGCACGGTCATCCTTTCCCTCGGCAGCAGACGTAAGACCGATCCCTTCAAACGAAGTCTACTAAAGGAACATCTTTCCCAAACCATCAAGGTTCGAGGCACCTAAAACGCCATCATCTTCAAGGTTCGAGGCACCTAAAACGCCATCATCTCCGAGGTCCGAGGCACCTAAAACGCCATCATCTTCAAGGTCCGAGGCACCTAAAACGCCATCATCTTCAAGGTTCGAGGCACCTAAAACGCCATCATCTTCAAGGTCTGAGGCACCTAAAATGCCATCATCTCCGAGGTTCGAGGCACCTAAAACGCCATCACTGCCAGGTTGACGCCTCAAAATAGTCACTCCAGGGTCAAAGACCCGAACTACGACTGGCTTGATTCCTCTTAAGGATACATAGGTAGCCTATCATTAGGTTCAGCCATCAGACCAAAATGGTCATCCCTATCCCCAACAGAGCGGATATACAACTCTAGCCATCAGACCGAAAATGGTCATTCCTATCCCCAGCAGAGCGGATATACAACTCTAGCCATCAGACCAAAATGGTCATTTCCCATCCTCAGCAGAGTTTCTTTCAGCAATCGACTGCAGAACTCGTTCGCCAGGTTGACATCCTAAAACTGTCACTCCAGGGTCAAAGACCCGAACTACGGCCGGCTTGATTCCCATTCGGGATACGTAGGTAGCCTATCGCTAGGTTCAGCCACTCGATCACTTGATCATCCTGTCAAATATGGAGCCTTACTCTTATCGACAACCCCGCTTCCTTCGAAAGCGCCGTCGCCGAGGGGCTACTGTAAGTGCTCCAATTTGAGTTGTTAGCATTTTCGTTAGAAAATTAACGAAAGTCTTAACATTCTTAACATTTCTAACAATTCCTAACTTTTCTAACAAAGCAAGGGTAAAGTAGGCATTGCTATTTAAGGTGAAACCAAGAAAAGAATCTTAAAAAGAAAAGAAATTGTAAAAAACCCGAATTAGCAAGATGAAAAACACAGCCAGTTTGAATATTTTTGAAAATATTCCTTGTGTCCAAAGCCTGCAGCTGCAATTAATGAACAGTGCACGCTGCAGTACATATCCGCGCGGACACAATTGAATATTTCAGAGGGCTATAAATTGAGCCCTTCAGTCACAGAAATAAGGAGCCACAACTTCATTCACAGCAACACCTTGGCGAAAATACTAGAGAAAACAGTGAGAATTCCCTTGAATTGTCACCTTTTTCTCTTGATTATTTTCCCAAATCACACCCACTCACTCTCAAATTCAAGCCTCAAACACTCTTAAATTCAAGCCTCAAACTCAAAAAGTCAAGAGAAGATAGGTATAACCTCCTTCTCCCTACCCTAAATCCCATCCATGCATGCATCTCATACTTTGAAGATGTAACTTGTTTTCCTCTTGCCTTAGATCCAAGAGGATCACCATGGAAGTTCATCTCCATGGATGATCCTCTACAAGGATCAACATTTCTTTCAAAATTGTTTTTACTTCTTACAAACATATTTTCAAAACCCTAAAAACCATTTTCACAACAAAAATCTTTGTTTCAAAGGATAAAACTCCCCTTCCCAAGCAAATGAAATGCTTAAAGTCCTAATATACCCTAAGGATGGCTTGATATAGTAGATCACCACTAAAATATCTAGTGACTACTAATCAAAGCCTAAGGAAATGGGGACAAGCATGGATGCAAACCCCTTTTAAAATCACATTTTTCTTCTTGAGAAAGTTGCTGTCCAGTAGCCTTTCTCTAAGACCTCTGTCCATGATCTAATTTTTTGGACACAGAATAGATTGGAATTTGGTATTGACTACAAAATACTTTTTGTAGCCAACATTCAGAGATTTTCATACATATTTTTACTTTATTTTTTACGTGAGTAAAACTCCTTTTTTCAAATTATTTTCCAAAGGTCAGTTCAACAGTTTCTCGAAATCCAGATTTCGTATCTGAGATTTCCAGAAGGTTTTGGTCCATCAAATCATCTCCAAATGGAAAATACATTTGTATAAACCTTATTTAAGGTATTTTTAACAACTTTCATTCTCGGACTTTCCCCATATTTTGAAGTTTTAAAGCTCTTAAATCCATTTTAAAATCAAGTGTCCACTGCCTTTTTCATTCTGGCAGAATTGGTTTCAACTTCAAAAAATCTTTTGAGTACCAAAACTCAACCCAAAATTCATACAAAAAATCATGGGACTTGTTTAATGTCTTATAAAGAGTTACCAATTTTTAGTTTTCTCAGTTTAAACTTATTTTGGCCAAAGGAACACACACACACACACACACAAATGGTTTTTAAGCTTGGAAGACTCGTTTTACGAGGCATTCCGGGTGAACACTAACGTTCTTCCCGGCGTGTAACGTGACCTCCGAACCCAAATCTCTAATCTCGGGCATATTTCAAAGTTTTGGCCCTTAAAACAAAAATGGCGTGGCGACTCCTTGTTTTTTCGATTGATTTTCAAAGAAAAGAAAAATACCAATCTTTCGAAAAATGGCAACAATCGTTACACATGAGTGGGTGTGAGTTTGAGGTATTCACCCCCGTTGTCAGAGTAGACTTGAATGATGGGGCGGTTGAAGTATTTTTCGACTAAAGCTTTGAAGCGGAGGAAGGTGTTGTAAGTGTCGGATTTGTGTTTGAGAGGGTAAAATCAAATATATTTGGTGAAGTGATCGACAAAGATGACATAATATTTGAAATTGTCAAGGGAGGGGATTGGAGAGGTCCATACATCTGAGAAGATGAGATCAAGGGGAGCGTTTGAGACAAGAGAGGAAGATGTAAATGGTAGCTTGTGACTTTTGTTAATAAAACAAGAATTACATGGAGGTAAGCTGGAGGAAATAGATAAGCTAAACTTACTACGTAATAAGCTAAGAACAGGGAAAGCGGGATGTCCTAATCTATAATGTCACAGCTGTGACGAGATAGAGCTTGAATGAGCTTAAATGGGCGGAGGGTGCCAGATGTAGACGCTATCCTCAAGGTTTCCATGGATGAGAGTTTGACTCGTGGCTTTGTCTTTGATAAGAAAGGAAGAGTGCGAGAATTCAATGATAGCATTATTATCACGACAAAATTGAGACACAGATAGAATATTGCGAGTGATAAGGGGAACATGTAGGACACTATTAAATTGAAGGATAGAAGAGGGCGTGGAGAAAGAGAAAGAACCTATGTGAGTTATAGGAAGAGAAGTGCCGTCTCCGATAATGACGTCGTCACTGTCATCGTAGGGTGTGTGAAGGGCAAGGTTGGAAAGATTATTGGTGATGTGATTGGTTGCACTACTATTGATGAGCCAAGAGGGAGGGGGAGGGGGGTTGTGATAGGATGCAGTGTGGGCTTGGGGGTTAGGGTTTGGATTCTGGTTTTGGTGGTGAAGGGGGGGGGGGAAGTTTACGGTGGGGTGGTCACACTTGAATTGGTGACATTGGGAGATGACATGGCCAATGTTACGACAGTATTGGCACTTACCTTTAAAGGGGAGGGGTGAGGAGTTTGATTTAGGGGGTGGGGAGGGATTGGTGGAGCGGTAAAGGTTATGTTTTGGTGATGGACGGGGTTGGGCGGTGAAGACGGTGGTGGGGAGAAGAGTGGTGGGGGTGCGGTAATAGGATAGGTTGACCAAGGAGAGGGGTTGGTCGGGTTGGGCAGCGTTTAGAATAGTGGAGGAAGCTCCGGCCATTGCAAGGGTGGGGAGGGACTGCCGAAAAATAGAGAGAGGTTTAGGGTTTTTGGTTTTGAATCTTAATGCTCTGATACGATGTAAGATTTGAAAAAACTCAATTTGTTTATTCACAATCAATCAATATATAGTACAATGAGAGGAGTCCTATTCTAATACAATGATTTAGGAATCTAATCTATACAATTAAATGTTTTGTTTCCTAATCTTATTGAGGAACCAAATATACACCAAATAATATAGAATCCAAGGTTGTTTAGGAAACTGCCGAATGCAGCCAAGGCAGCGTGAGGCGGCCGCCTGGTGGTGCCGAGGCGTGAGCCTGGAATGCAGAGACTTTGGCCGAGGTATGTTGGAGCTGGGGCGGGCGCCTGGCCGGTGGTGAGGCGGGCGCCTGGCTTCCTGTAACTTCAGCCTTGGTTTGGTCACTTGCAGATAGAGCTGTCAATTTGGGAATACGGGACAGGACGAGACGAAATTATGTTGTCCCACGACGGGAACGGGATGAGACGGGATGGGACAAAACGGGACGGGACTAAAATACTCCGTCCCATCCCGTCCCATTTGCGGGACGCGGGATCTCACGGGACAATGCGAAACCCGTTGACTGTGAGGGATATGCGTTGACTAGGCGCCAATCTCCTCAGTAAGGCTTCTCAAACCTGTCCAACAGTGGCAGTTCGGAGCAGTTCATGCAGTTCTACCCATAGTGTACCCAAACAGACTTTACAAGAAGGCAACCTTAACTAGGTGGGGATGATAATTATAGGCACATATGCATCTAAGCTAACACAAGGTTGAATTGATATAGAATATCAACCAGCAGAAAGAACCCTTTATAGTTTTTCAACTTTTTCTTACAAACTGCTTCAAATAACCACCCCCATCTGCCTCCATGTATACATAGTACAGACAAATCTCCAGCATAACTGGCCATAATCTAATATCATAGGAGTAACATACGAATGCACTTGAACGTCGCGGGATGGGAACGGGATGGGCGGGACCGCAACATGTCGTCCCGCGACGGGAACGGGACGAGACGGGATGGGACGAAATGGGACGGGACTAAAATACTCCGTCCCATCCCGTCCCAAATCTATTGCGGGACGAGACGTCCCGACGGAACCGTCCCAACTTGACGGCTCTACTTGCAGATGCACCCATAGCTTCATCCTTAATAAACTAAACGGACTCCGTTTACAGTAATCTGATGCTAATGTTGATTAAGCTTAATCTAGAAGGGGTTGGCAGTCCCATTAAATTAATTAGCACCTGACTTACTAACAATAACAATATGAAATTTGTGTATCACTCCGTTTCAGACTAACAGTCTTACCAAGAATTTTCGTGCTTACTAAGAAAATATATTAAAAAATAAATAAATATTTGTGAGTGAATTGAAGATATAACTATTCAAAACTAATGATGACAAAAACGTTCGTATCATCCCAAATCTAGTGGCAGGTTGTATCCTGTATGATTGAATAACCTAAAAAAGAGAAACAAACACGTAAACTAAATCGGGGCTTTATCGGCGAAGGCCCTCCGGTGTGAGAGTAACTATTTGTGTTTAGAGAGAGAAATCAATTGACAAAAGTTTGAAATCAAAAGATGTGTTACCCCTATAATATGAATTATGGTTTGTATATATACGCACACTATTGTAGAATCCATTTGAATAAGAATTCGTATGAGAGCTGGTTATAATCCTATTGGGATTATAATTGTTCACGGTCATTATTTGATTAGTATTAGATAATGTATTCTGCATGTGAGCCTTGGAGGTGAGCTCCTCGGCATAAGTTGCTTGGTCGGCTTGGGTTGACACCGAGGAAGTGGAGAGTAAGGATAGGGAAGCCCATTTCCTTACTTTATTGATGACCGAGAAGGGAGCTCCTCGTCCTTGTATGAGACCTTGATTGGTTTTGTTGAATGCCTTGCTCGGCATATGATATGATGCCTGGTCGGCATACATAATTGTTGTGCATTAGTTATTATTCTCTCTGCTATGTCTAAGTCGTCATAGTGGGAATTGCGAGGAAACATGACGAGCAAAGTTAGGGAAAATCCACTCCATTTGTTGTACTTGAGACTTGTATTGATTATATTTTTGGCCAAATCCATTAGGCTTTACTCGAACCTTATCCACGTTCGTAACTCGGTTTATAACGTTCAAAAATACTATCGATCATACACATGGGTAAAAAAAATAGGCCAATAAGTATTGATATTTTTATATTTCTATAAAAAGAAGAGGATATAAATGTTTAAAACACAGTTCATTATTTGTAATATTTTTTATATTTTTGTATTTTTAGAAAAAGAAGAGGATATAAATGTCTAAAAGACATCTTTGTAACAATAATTCTCCACTTACTATTTTATTCCACACTTTCTTTCTCTAACTTTAGTTTCTATATCACAACTACATTTTCACGAATTTCGAGCATGATATGATGTGTAGTTGGATTAGACGTGTCCATTTTATAAACCAGACCGACCAATCGAGCAGTTTTCAACCGGTCAAAATCGGGCAAAATCGGGCAAAACCGGTCAACGCCGGTTAACCGAAACCGGCTAACTGAAATCGGTAAATGGCCGGTTCGATTAAGGTTTGTCTTTTTGAAAAACCGGTTAACCGCCGGTTTATGAGTTGCTCGGTCGAGTCATATGAGTTGCTTGGCCGAGGGGTTCATTCCAGTGTGTAAATTTCCAATAACGGTCATGCTCGGACGAGTCATATGAGTTGCTCGACCGAGCAGAACGCCAAAACCAATTCCAACGGCTACTTTTTCAAACTAGCCGTTATGTTCGTCAGAACTTTAAATTGGGGCAGTCAAAAATTTAAAAAAAAAATGTTTTTTTGCCTAATTTACTAACTATAAATATCACATCCCTCCTCCCATTTTATTTCCACATTATTTCTCTCTACTCTTTCTCTTCTACTCTCAAATATTCACATATACTCTCACTCTCATCTAATTTTCAGTTAAATATTGTCCCATTTTCAGTTAGTTTTCTAACGAAATTAGTGCTTTTCTCCATTTTCATCCATTTTTAAGCTCCGTTTCGTTTCCAAACTTCATTTTATCTTACACAAATGGCTGGAAATCAAAGAAGAAGCAATTTAGGCAAGTTCGTTGTTGGTTCTTCCTCCCCTAACGATGATTTTGATCATCAAAACCAAATATTCAACAAAATGAAGAAGAAGAACAAGTTGAAATTGAAAGTGGTAGTGTTAGGAGGGGTAGGGGCAGCCGAGCTACTAGGGGAGGTGATCGGGGACAACGACAACCTCCTACGGAAAGAGCGCCGCAATCCGATACCTTCGCCATCCATTTCACCAAAAGAAAAATTAATGCCGATGATGATTATAATTTTCGAGCATGTTGCAACTATTGTAATGCGTCTTACACATTCAAAAGAGGCGGAGGGCATGAGACGCTCAACGGGCATTTGGCGTCAAAACATCCCGAGAAACTTGGCATTTCCGCTACGCAAACTCAATTACAATTTCAACAACGTAGTTCGGGTTCGGGTGCACAAGGTTCGTCTTCCCCTTCTTCTGTCCTTTTTAAATTTGACAAGTGGGTTTATAGGGATGAACTAGCCAAATTTATTTGCGTTAAAGGTCTTCCTTTTAATTTTGCGAATTGTGATTTTTATGCAAATTTTGCTCGCCTTTCTTTAAACACTGCCGCCACGAGAGTACCACGTACGAATCTCGTACGTGATATTACTAGTGTGGTTCAAAAATATAAAAAAGATTTAATTGATGTTTTATCAAAATTAGAAAATAAAGTTTCAATTTGTGCCGATGGTTGGAGTGATCATTGGCAAAGAAATACTTATTTGGGCATTACTTGCCATTGGATAGATAATTCATGGAAAATCCAAAAAAGATTAATTGCTTACAAAGATTTTGAGCCACCGCATTCCGCGAAAAATATTTGTGCGAAATTGCTTGAGATTTTTCTTGAATATGGTATTTTAAATAAAATATTTACTATTTCATTTGACAACGCAAGTACTAATACAGCTAGTTTGCCCGATTTAATTACCGTTTGTCAACCCTCACTTGGGGGGTAAGTTTTTTCATATTAGATGTTTATGTCATATAATTAATTTATGTGTTAGAGATGGTTTACATGCATTAGAAACACTACTAGAAACTGTGTCTTTAGCGACGAAATTTTCAGCGGCGGAATTATTCCGACACTATATAGCGGCGAAAATGATGCTATAGCGACGAAATAATTTAGGCGTCGATTTTACCGACGGAATTAAATTCCGCCGCTGGATTCCGTCGCTAAAAACGAATATTCGTCGAATATTTGTTTCAATTCCGCCACTAAAGTGCGTTTGAATAGTCTTGACTCTATCGACGGAATTTTCAGTCGATATTTCTTTTATCAGCGGCAGAATTAATCCGTCGGTGTTAATTTAATATTTTTTAATTTTTTTTTAATTCTCAGCGGCGGAATAATTCCGTCGGAGGTAATTTATTTATTTTTTTAATTTTTTTTTATTTATCAGCGACGAAATAATTCCGTCGGTGATAATATATATATATTTTTTAAAAAAATTTAATTTATCAGCGGCGAAATTATTTCATCGGTGTTAATTTATTTATTTCTTAATTTTTTTAATTTAGCAGCGACGGAATAATTCCGTCGGTGATAATATATTTTTTTTAAAAAAAAATTAATTTATCAGCGACGGACTAATTTCGCCGATGATAATAATTTTTTTTTAATTTTTTTAAAATTCTCAGCAGCGGAATAATTCCTTCGGTGGGAATTTATTATATATTTTTAATTTTTTACTTTATCAGCGACGGAATCATTAATTCGGTGATAACATAATTTTTTTGAAATTTTTTAAATTTATCAGCGGCAGAATAATTCCATCGGTGGTAATTTATTTACTTTCACTTATTTAGTTTTTTTCTATCTTTTTTTCTAAACCTTTTAAAAAAAACACACACAAATTAACAAAGTCTAAAATATTATTTTCTAGTGAATAAAAAATTAATAAAATAAAATAAATAAATATAGGGTAGTCCGTCCCTCTTTTCTTCTATATACTTCCATTTATTTAATTTTTTTCTATACCTTTTTTTTTTAAAAAAAAAACCACTAATTAACAAAATCTAAAATATTATTTACTAGTGAATAAAAAATAAAATAAATAAATATAGTGTAGTCCGTCCGTCTTTTCTTCTATATACTTTCACTTATTTAGTTTTTTTCTATACCTTTAAAAAAAATTAGTTACCAAAGTCTAAAATATTATTTCCTAGTGAATAAAAAATTAAAAAATAAATAAATAAATATAGGGTAGTTCGTCCCTCTTTTTTTCTATATACTTTCATTTATTTAGTTTTTTTTTCTATCTTTTTTTCTATACCTTTTTTAAAAAAAAAACCACTAATTAACAAAGTCTAAAATATTATTTCCTTGTGAATAAAAAATTAAAATAAATAAAATTAATAAATACTCTCTCCGTCCCATAAAACCTTTCCCATTTTGAATAGTGCCAAGTCAATCGAGTACAACTTTGACCAAACTTTAATATCAATCTATTCATTCTAATGAAATTTTAATAATTGCTATTGATAAATCATTTGGTTATTGTATGGATAACAATTTTTTAATTTTTATTATGATAAGTAAATTGATATTAAAGCTTGGTCAAAGTTGATCTTGGTTGAACTGAGTTCGAAGTAACCAGGTAAGGTTTTATGGGACGGAGGGAGTATAGGTTAGTCCGTCCCTCTTTTCTTCTATATACTTTCATTTATTTAGCTTTTTTATATCTTTTTTAAAAAACCACTAATTAACAAAGTCTAAAATATTATTTCCTAGTGAATAAAAAATTAAAATGAAATAAAATAAAATAAATAAATATAGGGTAGTTCGTCCCTCTTTTCTTCTATATACTTTCATTTATTTTATTTTTTTCTATCTTTTTTTATATACCTTTTAAAAAAACCACTAATTAAAAAAGTCTAACATATTATTTCCCAGTGAATAAAAAATTAAAAAAAACAAAAAACAAATAAATATAGGGTAGTCCGTCCCTCTTTTCTTCTATATACTTTCATTATTTAGTTTTTATCAATCTTTTTTTCTATACCTTTTTTAAAAAAAAAAAAACCACTAATTAAAAAAGTCTAAAATATTATTTTCTTGTTAATAAAAAAAATAATAATAAATATATAAATACTCCCTCCGTCCCACGTCATTGTGGATTATTTTTCCGGGCACGATAATTAAGAAATATTATTAAGATAATGAAAATGTGTGGTAGAAAATGAAGAGAGAGAATGAGTGGAGTTGGTTGAATAAATTGTGTGATAGGAAATGAAGAGAGAGAATGAGTGGGTGGGGTAGGGTGAATATAAAATAATAAATTTATTTCTATTTTGGGCAGTTTGCATTCACGTGGGACGAACCAAAATGAAAATAAGTTCACAATGACGTGGGCCGGAGGGAGTATAGGGTAGACCGTCCCTCTTTTCTTCTATATACTTTCATTTATTTAGTTTTTTTCTATCTTTTGTTCTATACCTTTTTTTTAAAAAAAAAAAACCACAAATTAACAAAGTCTAAAATATTATTTCCTAGTGAATAAAAAATTCAAAAAAAAAATGAATAAATATAGGGTAGTCCGTCCCTCTTTTATTCTATATACTTTCATTTATTTAGTTTTTTTCTATCTTTTTTTCTATACCTTTTTTTTAAAAAAAAAACCACCAAATAAATAAGTCTAAAATATTATTTTCTAGTAAATAAAAAATTAAAAAAATAAAATAAATAAATATATGGCAGCCCGTCCCTCTTTTTTTCTATATACTTTTATTTATTTAGTTTTTTTCTATCTTTTTTTCTATAATTTTTTGAAAAAAAAAACTAATTAATAATGTCTAAAATAATATTTCCTAGTGAATAAAAAATTAAAAAAGTTAAATAAATAAATATAGGGTAGTTCGTCCCTCTTTTCTTCTATATATTTTCATTTATTTAGTTTTTTCTATCTTTTTTTCTATACCTTTTTTTTAAAAAACCACTAATTAACAAAGTCTAAAATATTATTTCCTAGTGAATAAAAAATAAAATAAAATAAAATAAATAAATAAATATAGGGTAGTCCGTCCCTCTTTTCTTCTATGTACTTTCATTTATTTATTTATTTCTATCTTTTTTCTATACATTTTTTTAAAAAAAAACTAATTAAGAAAGTCTAAAATATTATTTTCTAGCGAATAAAAAATTGAAAAAAATTTAAATAAATAAATATAGGGTAGTCCGTCCCTCTTTTCTTCTATATACTTTCATTTATTTAGTTTTATTCTATCTTTTTTTTTATACCTTTTTTTAAAAAAAAAACTAATTAACAAAGTCTAAAATATTATTTCCTAGGGAATAAAAAATTAAAATAAATAAAATAAATAAATATAGGGTGGTCCATCAATCTTTTCTTCTATATACTTTCATTTATTTAGTTTTTTTATATCTTTTTTTATATACCTTTTAAAAAAAAACAACTAATTAACAAAGTCTAACATATTATTTCCTAGTGAATAGAAAATTTTAAAAAAATAAAAAATAAATATAGGGTAGTCCGTCTCTCTTTTCTTCTATATACTTTCATTTATTTAGTTTTTTCTATCTTTTTTTTATACCTTTTTTTTTTTAAAAAAAACCACTAATTAAAAAAGTCTAAAATATTATTTCCTAGTGAGTAAAAAAAAAAATAAATAAAGGGTAGTCCGTCCCTCTTTTCTTCTATATACTTTCATTTATTTAGTTTTTTCTATCTTTTTTTCTATACCTTTTTTTTAAAAAAAAAAACCACTGATGAATAATGTCTAAAATATTATTTCCTGGTGAATATAAAATTTAAAAAATTAAAATAAATAAATATATGATAGTACGTCTCTCTTTTCTTCTATATACTTTCATTTATTTAGTTTTTTTTTTCTATCTTTTTTTCTATACCTTTTTTTAAGAAAAACCACCAACTAAAAAAGTTTTTAAAATATTATTTTCTAGTGAATAAAAAATAAAAAATAAATAAATATAGGGCAGTCCGTCCCTCTTTTCTTCTATATACTTTCATTTTTTTAGTTTTTTTCTATCTTTTTTTCTATACCTTTTAAAAAAAAACCACGAATTAAAAAAGTCTAAAATATTATTTCCTAGCGATTAAAAAATTAAAAAAATTTAAATAAATAAATATAGGGTAGTCCGTCCCTCTTTTCTTCTATATACTTTCATTTATTTAGTTTTTTTCTATCTTTTTTTCTATACTTTTTTTAAAAAAAAAACCCACTAATTAACAAACTTTAAAATATTATTTTCAAGTGAATAAAATATTTAAAAAAATAAAATACTTAAATATAGGGTAGCCCGTCCCTATTTTCTTTTATATACTTTCATTTATTTAGTTTTTTTCTATCTTTTTTTCTATAACTTTTTTCAAAAAAAAAAAAAACCACTAATTAACAAAGTCTAAAATATTATTTCCTAGTGAAAAAAAAATGAAATAAAATAAAATAAAATAAATAAATATAGGGTAGTCTGTCCCTCTTTTTTTTATATACTTTCATTTATATAGTTTTTTTTTTCTATCTTTTTTTCTATAAATTTTAAAAAAAAACACTATTAACAAAGTCTAATATATTATTTCTTTGTGAATAAAAAATTAAAAAAAATAAAATAAATAAATATAGGGTAGTCGGTCCCTCTTTTCTTCTATATACTTTCATTTATTTTGTTTTTTTTTCTATCTTTTTTTATATACCTTTTAAAAAAACAACTAATTAAAAAAGTCTAACATATTATTTCCCAGTGAATAAAAAAATTTAAAAAAAATAAATAATAAATATAGGGTAGTCCGTCACTCTTTTCTTCTATATACTTTCATTTATTTAGTTTTTTTCAATATTTTTTTCTATACCTTTTTTTAAAAAAAAAACCACTAATTAACAAAGTCTAAAATATTAATTCCTTGTGAATAAAAAAAATATAATAATATAATAAATAAATATAGGGTAGTCCGTCCCTCTTTTCTTCTATATACTTTCATTTATTTTGTTTTTTCTATCTTTTTTTCTATACCTTTTTTTTTAAAAAAAAACCACAAATTAACAAAGTCTAAAATATTATTTCCTAGTGAATAAAAAATTAAAAAAAATGAATAAATATAGGGTAGTCCGTCCCTCTTTTGTTCTATATACTTACATTTATTTAGTTTTTTCTATCTTTTTTTTATACCTTTTTTTTTAAAAAAAACACCAAATAAAAAAGTCTAAAATATTATTTCCTAGTAAATAAAAAATAAAAAAAAATATAAAAAATAAATATAAGGTAGTCCGTCCCACTTTTTTCTATATACTTTCATTTATTTAGTTTTTTTCTATCTTTTTTACTATACCATTTTAAAAAAAAACAACTAATTAAGAATGTCTAAAATATTATTTCCTAGTGAATAAAAAATCAAAAAAAATAAATAAATAATTAAATGTGTAGTCCGTCCCTCTTTTCTTCTATATATTTTCATTTATTTAGTTTTTTATATCTTTTTTTCTATACCTTTTTTTTTAAAAAAAATCACTAATTAACAAAGTCTAAAATATTATTTTCTAGTGAATAAAAACTTAAAAAAAATAAAATAATTAAATATAGGATAGTCCGTCCCTCTTTTCTTCTATATACTTTCATTTATTTAGTTTTTTTCTATCCTTTTTTCTATACCTGTTTTTTTTTTTTTAAAAATAACTATTTAACAAATTCTAAAATATTATTTCCTAGTGAATAAAAAATAAAATAAAATAAATAAATATAGGGTAGTCTGTCCCTCTTTTCTTCTATATACTTTCATTTATTTATTTTTTTCTATCTTTCTTTCTATACCTTTTTTTTTATAAAAACCCCTATTAATAAAGTCTAAAATATTATTTCCTAGTGAAAGAAAAATAAAATAAAATAAAATAAATAAATATAGGGTAGTCCGTCCCTCTTTTCTTCTATATAATTTCATTTATTTAGTTTTTTTCTATCTTTTTTTCTATAACTTTTTTTTAAAAAAATCAATTATTAACAAAATCTAAAATATTATTTACTAGTGAATAAAAAATTAAAATGAAATAAAATAAATAAATATAGGGTAGTCTGTCCCTCTTTTATTCTATATACTTTCATTTATTTAGTTTTTTTCTATCTTTTTTCTATATCTTGTAAAAAAAATACTAATTAACAAAGTCTAAAATATTATTATCTAGTGAATAAAAAATTTTAAAAAATAAAATAAATAAATATAGGGTAGTTCGTCCCTCTTTTCTTCTATATACTTTCATTTATTTAGTTTTTTTTCTATCTTTTTTTATATAGCTTTTTTTTAAAAATAACCACTAATAAAAAAAGTCTAAAATATTATTTCCAAGTGAATAAAAACTTAAAAAAAATTAAATAAATAAATATAGGGTAGTCCGTCCCTCTTTTCTTCTATATACTTTCATTTATTTAGTTTTTCTATCTTTTTTCTATACCTTTTTTTTAAAAACCCATCAATTAAAAAAGTTTAAAATATTATTTTCTAGTGAATAAAAAATTAAAAAAAAATAAAATAATTAAATATAGGGTAGTCCGTCCCTCTTTTCTTCTATATACTTTCAGTTATTTAGTTTTTTTTTTATCTTTTTTTCTATAACTTTTTTCAAAAAAAAAAAACCACTAATTAAAAAAGTCTAAAATATTATTTCCTAGTGAATAAAAAATAAAATAAAATAAAATAAATAATATTGGTTAGTCTGTCTCTCTTTTTTTTTATATACTTTCATTTATTTATTTTTTTTCTATCTTTTTTTCTATACCTTTTAAAAAAAACAACTAAATAAGAATGTCTAAAATATTATTTCCTAGTGAATAAAAAATTAAAAAATTAAATAAATAAATATAGGATAGTCCGTCCCTCTTTTCTTCTATATATTTTCATTTTATTTAGTTTTTTCTATCTTTTTCTAAACCTTTTAAAAAAAACCACTAATTAACAAAGTCTAAAATATTATTTCTTAGGGAATAAAAAATTAAAATAAATAAAATAAATAAATATAGGGTAGTCCCTCCATCTTTTCTTCTATATACTTTCATTTATTTAGTTTTTTTATATCTTTTTTTTATATACCTTTTTAAAAAAAAACCACTAATTAACAAAGTCTAACATATTATTTCCTAGTGAATAGAAAATTTAAAATGAATAAATAAATACATATAGGATAGTCCGTCCTCTTTTCTTCTATATACTTTCATTTATTTAGTATTTTTTATCTTTTTTCTATACCTTTTTTTTTAAAAAAAAACCACTAATTTACAAAGTCTAAAATATTATTTTTTAGTGAGTAAAAAAAAATATAGGGTAGTCTGTCCCTCTTTTCTTCTATATACTTTCATTTATTTAGTTTTTTCTATCTTTTTTTCTATACCTTTTTTAAAAAAAAACACTGATTAATAAAGTCTAAAATATTATTTCCTAGTGAATACAAAATTAAAAAAAATAAATAAATATAGGGTAGTCCGTCTCTCTTTTCTGCTATATACTTTCATTTATTTAGTTTTTTTCTATCTTTTTTTCTATACCTTTTTTTAAGAAAAACCACCAACTAACAAAAGTTTAAAATATTATTTTCTTGTGAATAAAAAATAAAAAATAAAAAATAAATAAATATAGAGGCGAGTTCGTCCCTCTTTTTCTTCTACATACTTTCATTTGTTTAGTTTTTTTCAATCTTTTTTTCTATACCTTTTTTTTAAAAAAAACCACATATTAAAAAAGTTTAAAATATTATTTCCTAGCGAGTAAAAAATTAAAAAAAATTAAATAAATAAATACTCCCTCCGTCTCACAACAAGTGACACGCTTTGCCATTTTGGCGTCACTAATAAGTCACACTTCCTAAAATGACAAAGAATCTTTACTGTTCTCCATCATTCTCTCTCCTACATTATTTTAATCCTCGGGCAATAGCATTATAATTTACTATTCTCTCCTTTCATTCTCTCTCTCCTACTCAACTATCTACACTCACAACACATCAACCTTTTCACTTTTTCTTAATTCCCGTGCGGTACGATAGCGTCGAGGAAGTATAGGGTAGTCCGTCCCTCTTTTCTTCTATATACTTTCATTTATTTAGTTTTTCTATCTTTTTTCTATACCTTTTTTTTAAAAAACCCACTAATTAACAATGTTTAAAATATTATTTTCTAGTGAATAAAAAATTTTAAAAATAAAATAATTAAATATAGGGTAGTCCGTCCCTCTTTTCTTCTATATACTTTCATTTATTTAGTTTTTTTTTATAATTTTTTTTCAAAAAAAAAACCACTAATTAACAAAGTCTAAAATATTATTTCCTAGTGAATAAAAAATAAAATAAAATAAAATAAAATAAAATAAAATAAATAAATATAGGGTAGTCTGTCCCTCTTTTCTTTTATATACTTTCATTTATTTATTTTTTTTTTCTATCTTTTTTTCTATAATTTTTTTTTTTTAAAAAAACACTATTAACAAAGTCTAAAATATTATTTCCTAGTGAATAAAAAATTTAAAAAATAAAATAAATAAATACTCCCTAGTCTGAACATAATTCACAAATATAGCTGTTTGTTGCCTTTGTACTTTTTTGGTTTTAAGGAGGGAGAATATTATGTTGAAAAGTGTTGTGAGTGTGTGAAAATAAAATAGGAGTGAGAATGAGTGGAGAGAATAGTAAATTATAATGGTGTTGTGAGTATTAAAATAATGTAGAGAAGGAGAGAAGAGATGGAGGGGGAATGGCTAAGTGAGTGGAATCTTTCCATTTCAGGTAAGTTTTAAATGTGTGAAGTAAGTTTTGAGGACGCCCAAAAGGAACAAAAGCTGTGGTGATTGTTGCGGGAGGACGGAGGGAGTATAGGAGATGAAACTGATCAGATCCTCTTTTCTTCTATATACTTTTTCATTTTATTTTGTTTTTTTTCTATCTTTTTTTATATACCTTTAAAAAAACCACCTAATTAAAAAAGTTTACCGTTTTATTTATTTTTGATCAACCTTTGCACTTGTGACTTATTTGCCGAAAATAGAAGGTAATCACTAAATAGATGTCTGCAGAAAGTTTTCACGGGATTTCCACCTCAAGAAGGGCGCACTTTTTCAAATACAAGTCAAATCGATCTGGACAAATACATTACATTTTGTCTAAAAAAAGCGATAAAAGAGGACTACTCACGGAGTCCTGCTTTCTCGTCATCAGAGCACCTCGATGTCTTGCCAGCCACGACGGCATCGGATACGTCGAGAACGAGATAATCTCCCGAATTTTCCTCCGAGGCGGGAATACGGAAAGGCCGCCTTCGCGCCTGCGAACTCGAGGACTCTCCCTGCTCGTGCCCACAGAGTGCACGAAGAAGGACGAGGGCTCCGGAACCCCGCCGTTCCGCAGAAGCTAGAAGGCGGAGGAATCCTGCGCAAAGTCCGCTCCACCCGGTAGTGGAAGCGGGCAGGAGCCTCTCGGCCTAGACGGCCTCGGCTCAACTGAGCGACCACGCTCCTCCAGGAACTACACCTCGGGAACTCCCATGAGCCTCCACTAGCGTAGTTGGCCCACCGCCGATCAAGCTGTCTCGCGTGGCCTGATTGTACGTACGGCCCGGACACTCCGAAACCCGGGAAAGTACGTCAGAGACAAACAGAAAGAATACGAGATCTGCAACATTTGCAGAATACTACTATCAAATGCTCAGAAAATCAAAAGCACTTCCACCGAAGCGTTGGTGTCGCTCTCTGCTCTGGAGGTCTACGGCTCTCCTCACGGAATAGGGATGCACCAACCGCATACAGCGAGCCGTCCGGCACCTCGTACGGCCCAACTACTAGCGCGTGGGAGCGGGTAGTGCTCGGGGATATCCGGAGCCCTCGCCCTCACTGTGCTGCACCCGGCCGGGCTCCTCACCGGCCTCGTCCTCGAGAAGATGTCATAGTCGGCAGCCCTTCTATGACATACTCGGTATAGAGCCACGCCCACTGTCTGCCTACCACTCCAAGCCGGCTCCTGCCGTCGGTATCGACGAAGGGATGCCTACCATGTGCGGAGGTGGATCCACCGGCACCATCAGGAAGGGACCCGGACCATATTTGGCCCGACGGGTCACCCTCTCCCGGATACATCAGCGTCACGATGAAGTCCACCATCGGTAACCCAGCCAGCCGTGTAACATCCCCGCGGCATGACCACTACAAAGTATCAATCCCGGAAGCTCCACCAAGTCGAGCTTGGATCCGCTCGGAGAACTCTCGGCTCAGGGCCTGAGACACCTCCTCGTATGTCAGCCAAGTACCCTCTCTCGATGACACCATAGCCTTCCAGCCTCATACCTGCTTGAGAGACAACATGCTGGCAGGAAGACGAGAGGACTGATACGCCTCCTTGATCTCCACGCCATGCAGGGCTGGACACCTCGAAGCACCCGGACCCTATCAAGCAAATGGAAAGTTATGTCGGCTACAAACGGATACATCACGAGTTGCAAACGAAAATAGAGATCAAGGAATAGAAAAAGACGAGAACTTTACATCCAGAAGCAAATGAGAAAGCGGAAACACAAGGTGTTCTCCTGCTCCCCAGCGAGAAGTCACTCCAAGGCATGGTAGAGTTCGAGCCGGTCCGGCCTCCCCCATGCGAACCCCTCATGGCGTCCGAGATCCGTCAACGAGCCAAGAGCGGCGGGAAATGACAAGATGTGTGTCAGAAGCCTGCTTCTGAGGACCAGGCTCAGGCGCACCTTTAAGGCCGCCTGCTGAAACCCACTTAGAGAATTAGGCCACTCGATGCCTGATTCATCAGCCATGAGTCCACGACTAATCCCAGCTAATCCCAGATTAACCGAGCTGAAGTCTCCTTGGCCTACGCAGATGCCCGGCCTAGGCCAGCGGCTCGCGCCTAGCATCCGCCTAGCGCTTTTAGAACCTTGGTCGGAGAAGTAGGAAATAGAGTCGGTCATGACAACGCCGGGCAGCGGGACCGCCCCTCATCAGAACCGGACGCTCGAAGCCGCACCGCTAGCCGGGGTCGTCCTCGGGGACCCCTCCCCATATGCATCAATCCCCTCCTCGTGATGATTCTCCCAAAGTCGGCTGTCATAGAGATCCTTAAGCCACGACATCGGTAATGTCGAAACCAGGCATCTGGGAAAAGCCCTTTTGGGGTATAACCCGTCAGTCCACCAACGCGACGTGTTGCCCCCGAGGTTGGCAACCTTGAGTGAGTAGATGCTGAAGCTCGGTGGGAAGTCAGGGTGGGACACGCGCCACCCGCGGCTACCGCCGCGATAAATCCATCGAAACCGGATGTCAACCCGCAGTGCGATGGACTGCTCTCTGCGTCCCAGGAGGCCTCGTCAGGAGTATCTCCTTAAGCAGCTCGAAACGCACTCGAAGGCTCCACAGGCTCTTCGGGTTGTGAGCGATCAAGCTGTCCCTCGCCCCTGCGGGTGAACCAGAGAGCAGGAATGCGTTAGGAGTGCAGAGAGCTTGACATCAGCAATGAGTGCACGACAACGCATGTCAAAATGATAGACGCGGATACGGTTCTCATTTCTTCCCTAAAAATATTTCCCATCCCGATTGGAGTATCTCACAACGGTCCAAAACTTTCAAAGCCCTTCGAAAAACTCCGTCGAGATCCGGAACTTTCAAAACATTTCAAAAACTTCCAGTTGAATCCGAAACTTTCAAAACATTTCGAAAACTCAGTCGAATTCGAAGACTTTCAAAACATTTCGAAAACTCCGTCGAATCCGGAACTTTCAAAACATTTCGAAAAATCGGTCAAATCCGGAACTTTCAAAACATTTTGAAAACTCAGTCGAATCCGGAACTTTCAAAACATTTCGAAAGATCCATCGAACCCTGAAACTTTCAAAACATTTCGAAAAATCCAGTCGAATCCGGAACTTTCAAAACATTTCGAAAACTACTCCGTCGAGATTCAGAAACTTTCAAAATCCTTTAGAACATTTCGAAAAATTACCTCCCAGATCCCGATTTAAATATACTTTAAATTCGGAAAGCAACATCCCTAGGCATGGAATTTTGCAACCAAAATTTTTATGTCATCTACCCGTAGTGTCAATTGTGAACTACCACTCTAGTCAATTTCAACAAAGGCGCATGCAAAGTCAAAAGCCCCCGATACGGGCAGCCCAAAATCCCTAACTCATTTCTAGTTCAAATGCCTAACATTTTAAAGAATGCACATTCTTAAAATTAATGGAATTTGAAGGAAGTTACTTGTCTTTCGATCCCTCGGCTTTGGATTTATGGAGTCTCCCAGTAGCCGGGTAGAACTCCGCCCGGATTCAATGGAAGAGACGGTGGTTCGAATGGTCACGCACCCGACCTCGTTCTCTCGTTATCGGTCCTTCCAGGTGACGAGCCATTGGTCCCCAAATCACCACTCCATGTTGATTTTCCCTTGCAAGTTTTGAGCAAAGCGTGACAATTTGGGAAGAGTTTTCTTCTCTCTTTCTCTCTCGCTTCTACTGCAGCTTTGCTGGAAAAATGGAAGAATGGCCAATTTCACGTCGGCCTCGGCGCGCCAGGAAATGAACATGGTCAACTTCAGTTCGGTCAGTCAGGCAGACTCTTGCTCCAGCGGAAAGATTCCTTGCCACTTTGGCCCCTCAACTTCTTCGCAAGTTTCAATTTTACCCCTTTTGGCCCCCAAAAGTGTAAAATTTCCCCAAAGTTAGACCTTTCTAACACCCCGGCACGAGGATCAAATTCTCGGTTAGTTTTTCGCTAAGCGTTCGATCTCCAGGGCGTTAAATTTCAGTTAGTTTTCACTAACGCTCATCTCCATACGTTAAATTCCCAGTTACAGTTTTCAGCTAACGTTTCGTCTCCGAGACGTTAGAATTCCCAGTTAGTTTTCGCTAACGCTCGTCTCCAACGTTAGAATTCCCACGATTAGTTTTCACCTAACGTTAAATTATCTATGACGTTAAAATCCCAAGTTGGCGTTTGACATTCGAACGCTCACTTCCATCCCAAGGATTGACGTTTGACATTCGAGCGCTCATTCCAGGTACCGGCCAAGCGGGCGTTTGACATTCGAAAGCCGCTCGGTCCACGTCTTCGGACAATCAAATCATTAAGTTCCGTGCTCCCGATGTCAAAAATTCCACATTGGTTTTGCTTTCCATCGTTCACTTGCCCGGCCGCGTGCGTGAGCCCCCGATCGTCCCACTACAGCGGCCATCAAGGTAAGCCCGACAAACAATTGGCGATAATCCTCTTTCGGCCATCTTCGTAAGTCCGAAATTTCGTTTCTTTACTCAGCCATCAAGTGAACCTTGAACAATTCCTCTCAGCCATGTAGCCAGCCGTAAGCCCAGAACATTCCTCCCAGCGGGATCCTAAGACTATATGTCTAAAAAGAAGAAAAACGTCAATCAATCCTCAGGTTCCTAGCTGGCCCCGTCGAAGCTGCGACGATTTTCCTCAGCAATGTGTCGGTCTCTCAGAGACGTGCATCCCGTTTCCTAACCCCGTCGTTGAGAGCGTCAATCCTTCTGTGTTGTTAAGTAACGCACCAATTTAACACAACCATTCCCATCATTGCCACCCCTGTCCCCGATGGATAAACCTGGCCGTCATCGTAAGTCCAGCACCCGGGGCACGAACGCCTTATCAATGCTCGAGGCATGAACGCCTTCGTGCTCGTCAGACAAGCGCGTCCCGCGACTCCGGTCTCGCGCGCCACACGCCCTCGTATGTTTCGGCAGCTCCGGTCTGCGCGCGCCATACGCCCTCGAAAGCTTCGGCAGCTCAACTCCGAGTCTGAGGCGCCACACGTCCTCGAAGGTTTCAGAAATGC